>CM076398.1:36269850-36426369 GCA_038363315.1 Mugilogobius chulae
CGCAACGGCCCAGCCCTAACCCTAGCCCTCTCGGGCTGTTCCGTCGAGGCTGGGGGTTTTGGCTTCCGCACAGCCCAGCCCTCATTGCCCAGCCCTAACCTAGCCCTCTCGGGCGCGTTCCGTCGAGGCTGGGGGTTTTGGCTTCCGCACAGCCCAGCCCTCATTGCCCAGCCCTAACCCTAGCCCTCTCGGGCGTTCCGTCGAGGCTGGGGGTTTTGGCTTCCGCACAGCCCAGCCCTCATTGCCCAGCCCTAACCCTAGCCCTCTCGGGCTGTCTTCCGTCGAGGGCTGGGGGTTTTGGCTTCCGCACAGCCCAGCCCTCATTGCCCAGCCCTAACCCTAGCCCTCTCGGGCTGTCTTCCGTCGAGGCTGGGGGTTTTGGCTTCCGCACAGCCCAGCCCTCATTGCCCAGCCCTAACCCTAGCCCTCTCGGGCTGTCTTCCGTCGAGGCTGGGGGTTTTGGCTTCCGCACAGCCCAGCCCCTCATTGCCCAGCCCTAACCCTAGCCCTCTCGGGCTGTCTTCCGTCGAGGCTGGGGGTTTTGGCTTCCGCACAGCCCAGCCCTCATTGCCCAGCCCTAACCCTAGCCCTCTCGGGCTGTCTTCCGTCGAGGCTGGGGGTTTGGCTTCCGCACAGCCCAGCCCTCATTGCCCAGCCCTAACCCTAGCCCTCTCGGGCTGTCTTCCGTCGAGGCTGGGGGTTTGGCTTCCGCACAGCCCAGCCCTCATTGCCCAGCCCTAACCCTAGCCCTCTCGGGCTGTCTTCCGTCGAGGCTGGGGGTTTTGGCTTCCGCACAGCCCAGCCCTCATTGCCCAGCCCTAACCCTAGCCCTCTCGGGCTGTCTTCCGTCGAGGCTGGGGGTTTTGGCTTCCGCACAGCCCAGCCCTCATTGCCCAGCCCTAACCCTAGCCCTCTCGGGCTGTCTTCCGTCGAGGCTGGGGGTTTTGGCTTCCGCACAGCCCAGCCCTCATTGCCCAGCCCTAACCCTAGCCCTCTCGGGCTGTCTTCCGTCGAGGCTGGGGGTTTTGGCTTCCGCACAGCCCAGCCCTCATTGCCCAGCCCTAACCCTAGCCCTCTCGGGCTGTCTTCCGTCGAGGCTGGGGGTTTTGGCTTCCGCACAGCCCAGCCCTCATTGCCCAGCCCTAACCCTAGCCCTCTCGGGCTGTCTTCCGTCGAGGCTGGGGGTTTTGGCTTCCGCACAGCCCAGCCCTCATTGCCAGCCCTAACCCTAGCCCTCTCGGCTGTCTTCCGTCGAGGCTGGGGGTTTTGGCTTCCGCACAGCCCAGCCCTCATTGCCCAGCCCTAACCCTAGCCCTCTCGGGCTGTCTTCCGTCGAGGCTGGGGGTTTTGGCTTCCGCACAGCCCAGCCCTCATTGCCCAGCCCTAACCCTAGCCCTCTCGGGCTGTCTTCCGTCGAGGCTGGGGGTTTTGGCTTCCGCACAGCCCAGCCCTCATTGCCCAGCCCTAACCCTAGCCCTCTCGGGCTGTCTTCCGTCGAGGCTGGGGGTTTTGGCTTCCGCACAGCCCAGCCCTCATTGCCCAGCCCTAACCCTAGCCCTCTCGGGCTGTCTTCCGTCGAGGCTGGGGGTTTTGGCTTCCGCACAGCCCAGCCCTCATTGCCCAGCCCTAACCCTAGCCCTCTCGGGCTGTCTTCCGTCGAGGCTGGGGGTTTTGGCTTCCGCACAGCCCAGCCCTCATTGCCCAGCCCTAACCCTAGCCCTCTCGGGCTGTCTTCCGTCGAGGCTGGGGGTTTTGGCTTCCGCACAGCCCAGCCCTCATTGCCCAGCCCTAACCCTAGCCCTCTCGGGCTGTCTTCCGTCGAGGCTGGGGGTTTTGGCTTCCGCACAGCCCAGCCCTCATTGCCCAGCCCTAACCCTAGCCCTCTCGGGCTGTCTTCCGTCGAGGCTGGGGGTTTTGGCTTCCGCACAGCCCAGCCCTCATTGCCCAGCCCTAACCCTAGCCCTCTCGGGCTGTCTTCCGTCGAGGCTGGGGGTTTTGGCTTCCGCACAGCCCAGCCCTCATTGCCCAGCCCTAACCCTAGCCCTCTCGGGCTGTCTTCCGTCGAGGCTGGGGGTTTTGGCTTCCGCACAGCCCAGCCCTCATTGCCCAGCCCTAACCCTAGCCCTCTCGGGCTGTCTTCCGTCGAGGCTGGGGGTTTTGGCTTCCGCACAGCCCAGCCCTCATTGCCCAGCCCTAACCCTAGCCCTCTCGGGCTGTCTTCCGTCGAGGCTGGGGGTTTTGGCTTCCGCACAGCCCAGCCCTCATTGCCCAGCCCTAACCCTAGCCCTCTCGGGCTGTCTTCCGTCGAGGCTGGGGTTTTGGCTTCCGCACAGCCCAGCCCTCATTGCCCAGCCCTAACCCTAGCCCTCTCGGGCTGTCTTCCGTCGAGGCTGGGGGTTTTGGCTTCCGCACAGCCCAGCCCTCATTGCCCAGCCCTAACCCTAGCCCTCTCGGGCTGTCTTCCGTCGAGGCTGGGGGTTTTGGCTTCCGCACAGCCCAGCCCTCATTGCCCAGCCCTAACCCTAGCCCTCTCGGGCTGTCTTCCGTCGAGGCTGGGGGTTTTGGCTTCCGCACAGCCCAGCCCTCGTCCGAATGGGTTGCTGAGGCAAACAAAGTCACTAGTGGAGCTGGAGTTTATCTACCCTACCCTTTCTGGTTAAGTAAAGGTCATTCAATTAAACATTATTCTTCATACACCTTTGTAGTCAATGTAATTCCCATAAGAATTTCTGTATAATTTGGGAGGAGGTGGGTTAGCTTACAATTACAGCCATGACAGTATTTTAACCATCTTTTTCATAGTGTGGCAGATCGGGATGGGATTAAATAAAATAAAATATAAAGTATAGCAAAAAGACCAGCAACGACTTCCTTGCTGCTGAGCCATTGTTCATTTCAAGGCTTTTTTTTCTCGACATGCCCACTTCTGCTCGACACAGGCCTCGAAGCCTTCATGGGCCCACCATGGGCTTCGTTTTGCCCATCACTACCAAGAGGCAACCTACTCAGACACTGTAAGAACAAACTCCACATAGAAAGGCCCCGGGCCACCTGGGAGTTGAACCCAAGACCTTGCTATGAGGCCATAGCGCTAACCGCTGCGCCTCCGTGTCTAAATAACTGTGGCCCCTTTGGAATACTGCAAAGTCACGATACTGATGGAGGAGACCCAATCCATTTAAATAAAAACATAATTTACTTACAAATAAATTGATAGCTAATAGGGGTGTAACGATACGTTTTTAGAACGATACGATACATATCGATATGAAGCTTAGAGATACGATTACAAAACGATTTTAGGGTTTTTGGGAACGATACGATTCGGAACGATACAGCAATTTTAAAACGATTTTTCGATTCAGTTTGATAACTTACGACAAAAATAAAATCATTACCAATATTTTGCAATAAATCTAAAACTCAATAACAAATAATAAAACGATAGGGTAAGTTTAAGGGTAATAAATATATTCAGCTTAATAACACAATTATTTTTCATTGCACATAAAAAACTGCAACTTTTCCCCTTTATACACAAGTTTAGTATCATAATAAAGTAAGTGACCCACATTTCACCATCTGATTGAATAATTTTCACACAGATGCAGGTAGTGAGATGGGAGTCTGTGAACTTATTGTATCTTTGTGACTTATCATTAAATATTAAATCCACAAACATCCGCAGGCAGAGTTTTGACCCAAAGCACGTTGACGTTGCGTCTCAAGTACCACATATGTCCAAATGTGACAGATCGGCAGCGGAGCCATAAGCCTACACAAATGCACGGGTCTGTTTTATATATAAGCAAAAAGTGTGGCGTCGCAGCTCTGGGTGCGCGTTTGCAGCTCTCGTCTTGTTCTTTTCTGAGCTCGAGTCATTTCGCAGCGTTACCTCCGTGGTCCGGTTTGGCGTCACCTCCGCGGCTTTCCCTCGTAACGTTGCTTCCGCTGTTCGCGCTCTCTCTCATCCATGTGCACCGGGACCCTTGCCCGCGGATGATTTGGATACAGCGCTGTCTGTCTCCTCCACTGACCTATAAGTCTCCTCCACTGGGCAGAACAGCGGCGTTGCCGTCCGGGAGTACATTCCATGTGAAACAAGCTGCAGGCACTTGCTGATGACGCAGCGCAGAAAACCAGCGTATTAAAAGCGCATTTAATGAAACGTTTATGTGAAAAACACACTACTAAGAATGCCGTTTGTCTGTATGGTTTATGTTTCGCCATATATCTAAATAAATCGATTCTTTGGGCTTAGATTCGAAGCGATTCAAAGTTGCATCGATGTGGGGCTGGTATTGAGGATAACTAGTAGAACACCGATCGATGTAGTGGATCTAGTGGCTGTGTATCGATTCTTCGAATATGTAGGTGAATCGTTACACCCCTAATAGCTAATGATAATGTGTGTACACATTATTTATTTACCGTAATTTCTGGATTATAAGGCGCTACTTTTTTCATGAGCTTTGAACTATGCGGCTTGTTAGGCAATACAGCAAAATTATAGATTCTCATAGACTTACTATTAACAAGTGCGGCCTATATACTGTATGTACTTTATCATTTTTCTTACTTAAATCTAGTGGGTGCGGCTTATATTCAGGTGCGCTCAAAAGGGCAAAAATTACAGTATTTTATATCATAAAAGTCCAGAAGTAGACGCCCACCTGGGTGTCTCAGTGTTTAAAGCAGCAAACAAGATGGGGATCCTTTTATATATTTAGCTCAGTCCCCTCCAAATAATCAACATAGATGGATGCTAAATCAACACTATAAAATGGTTCAAAGCAGATTTACACTTTTTAAATGTTTAAACTATATTCAAAAAGACCAGGGTTCTTCGAATATGACTTACTCAAACCCTAATCCGATTTTCAACCAATGGGTATGGTTCCATAGTCTCCAAAAGACGTACGAGGGCCAGTACTTGCCTTTGCTTCTCTAGACTAAACTGTCCTGTTACTTCGGAGCAGACCCTCTTGGGTTGTGGTCGTCGTCGCTGGTGGTTCCTTCCTTTTCCCACACACTTTGGACTGACATTAACCCCTGCTGTACATTGAATCTTAGTTCGGTGCAAGGAAGGACTTGCACGACTCCCGCAAGACTTAGAAATTGCTTAAACCCAATGTGTCCTTGTACACAGACCTCGGTGCAGTGCGAGTCCACGGCCCAGAGTCGCGCGAGTGTGACAAAAGAATCTGTAAGAGAGTCTGTTTTTGTCGGAGGTTGCAGCAATCTCATGCGACTTTCAAGTCATAATACGAGCATTCTAGCGGTAATACACATGAATCTGTGCGGCTTTGGGCAATAACGGACCACAGTGGACTAGAGCTGGTGAACAAGACATTTTGCAAGAAACTCAGACACATATCAGACCAAACTCGCCTCGCAGTCTGTGTACAGGAGGCGTAACTCAAGATTTTCACTTTTATTTCCTTTAAAAAAACTGTGGAACATTTCAGAATCTCTGGAAATACTTTTAATGACCAACTACACAAGCACAAGGAAGGGCAACTAACTCATTTACACAGACAGAACTCATTTATTTACAATAATTACAACTTCTATAACTCCAGAGCTGTTGTTGCACCTTTGAGCCAAACACGTTTCCAGTACAACATGAATCCACCAGAGGGCAACAATGCATCTGTTCTGCTTTATGGTAAATTCACACTGGACAGCGTCTTGGCGTTCATTTTTAATGTTAAGTCAGGGTTAGGGTTAGGGTTAGGGTTCGTTGCTTTGAAAATCTGAAGACACGACAAACACGGGACATGATCTGGACTGACAACGCCTCACATGGATCTATTAAAAATGCCCGGTGCCGTGTTTAAACCTGCTGTACAACAGGAGGAGCCGAGGAGGACGGAGACAGCAAAAAGACACTGCCTAGGGAAGGAGAAAGTTGTGTGATCGGGTAAGCTCTGTTTTATAAATGCAACAAGCCTCTCTCTCTCTCCTTCTCTCTCTCAGTGATCTGTCTACAAGCAAAACAAAGCTGCAAACAAGCGAAAGCTCGAAGAAGCGCTTTGGGGCGTTAAAAGAGTCTTTTTGTCCACCAAAGCCTCGACGCGTCAGAGCAGTTTAAATTGAGGTGTCAACAGCGTAAATAACTGGCAAAATTTTACGTGCGTTCAGGCGAATTTTGACGCAAATACGCTGTCCGGTGTGAACGCAGCATTAGTCCTGCTTTAGTCCTGCTTTAGTCCAGCTCCATTTCAAATCCAGATCAGAATCCAGGCGGGTTCCAGGAGGACCTCTGAGGACTCTGGACCTCCTCGTAGCACTGGATCATATCTCCAGGGCTGAAGTTCACGTCTCCTTCAGCAGAAAGTCCACAGTCCATCCCCAACTTCACCTGAAGAACGTCGTCTTTGTGGTGCTTCAGAGCCGAGAGCGAACCTGCCGAGAGAGACTGAGATTAGACCAGGATTAGACTGAGATTAGACCGGGATTAGGCCAGGATTAGGACGGGTCTAAAACAAGACTAAGACAGGACTAGAACAGGACTACAACAGGACTAAACCAGGACTAGAACAGGACTAGAACAGGACTAAACCAGGACTAAACCAGACTAGAACAGGACTACAACAGGACTAAACCAGGACTAGAACAGGACTGAATGCGGACTAACCCTCCCACAGGACTTGGTCACGTCTCAGGACTCTGAAGCGATGTTTCTTGTCCAGGATTCCTTTCTGGACTCTGCAGCCGGCCACAGGAACTTTCTTTTTCCCGACAGAAACTTCAAACACGGCCAGAACGCTGGCTTCTCCTGAAACAGAAGCACGCGTTTGTTCTACACAGGCCTACTGAACCTACACAGGCCTACTGACAGGCCTACTGAACCTACACAGGCCTACTGAACCTACACAGGCCTACAGACAGACCTACTGACAGGCCTACTGAACCTACACAGGCCTACAGACAGACCTACTGACAGGCCTACTGAACCTACACAGGCCTATTAAACGAGTCTCTAAAGACTGTAAATATTAGGGCTGTAGTTCTTTAGTCGTTTAGTCGATTAATCGGTCGATGGAGTCTTGGTCGACCAAAATGTTATCAGTCGACTAATTCTTTTATTTAAATTATAAGGAATTTGTATTCAACAGAAACAGAATCATTGGTCTGAACTGACTTTTTATACAAACACACTGTTTCCTCTTCATTTTCTGCATAAACTAAAACTACATATTACTATCAATCTTTAGAGCAAGATTTCTTGCAGAGGCGTGACAATACTAAAATTTCAAACTCTGTTTTGATACCAAAGGAATAAACTTGATTCTTTATACCACAATGAGAATTAGAAAACCCTTTCAAGAAAGTCAGATTTATATACACTGGACTGACATTTTCAACACAAAATCCAAGTTTATGATCAAACATTTTAGTTTCAAACCAGTTTGGATGAAACTCAAGATTATTTGAAACTTTTCAGAAAATGTGATTTTTTTTTTTTTTTCTTTGCAGAAAATATCAGATTTTGTTCAAATTTTTGTCCGGTTTATGTTTTCTGTATTTGTTCAAATGAATCTAATTTTAGTTTTAGCGTTGATTTGCAATATTTTGGACAACTCTACTTTTAGCTTCAGAGCCTTTGCCACGCCCCCTTTTAGTCGATTAATCGGTCGATGGAACATGTTTTTAGTCGACCAAGAGTTTCTTTGGTCGACAACAGCCCTAGTAAATGTGTGTGTTTTGTGGATTGTTTTGTGTGTTTTGTGTGTTCTTTGTGTGTTTTATGTGTGTTTTGTGTGTGTTTTGTGTATGTTTTGTGTGTGTTTTGTGTGTGTTTGTGTGTGTTTTGTGTATGTTTTGTGCGTTCTAACCCAGCACGTTGCGCTGAATCTCTGGAGGCAGTTTCTGGCTCAGCTGATCTTTTAAATCTTCGATGAGTTTGTAAATAACTGTGTGAAGTCTGAGAGAAACGCCTTTCTTCAGCGCCACCTGCTGCACCCGAGCGCGACACTGCCACGTTGAAGCCATAAACACAACCTAAACAAACAAAAACAACTCAGGTAAACAACAGTGAACAGTGAATACGGTGGAAGGTGACTTATTATTTGGACATTAGATGGATTGATTAAATTTAACAATTATTAAAAGGTAAACCCTATTTTTTTTTTGTCTTGAATAGATGAAAACTAAAATGTTTTAGTAAATGGTGGATACAGTAGTTTAATTTGGAAGAAATGTATGTAACAAATGGAATTTTGAAACTAATGATTGAAATGTTTATTGGATAATTTATCATGGCTCCATATGTTTTTGTTTTGTAATTGTTTTAGTTCCTGCAAAACAATTAGGGTCCGTTGTAGGAGCCATTTTGGCTTTGTGTTTCTCCTGCCACTGGCAGTATAACTTTATTTTGGCCCTCCTGTTGGTCTCACCTTTATAAGGTGGAGTTTGAACACGTGTCAGGAAAACCTTATTATACAGCCACTGTGGCAGGTTGCACTGGTGTCCTGCCGTTTAACTAAAGTAAGACTGACCGGAGAAGGTGTGGGCCAGAGTTGTCTCTGGTTCAAATAAACTCAACTAAATAAGACTGACCGGAGAAGGTTTGGCCAGAGTCACGTCTGTCTGTGGTTCAAATAAACTCAAACTAAAGTAAGACTGACCGGGAGAAGGTTTGGGCCAGAGTCACGTCTGTCTCTGGTTCAAATAAACTCAAACTAAAGTAAGACTGACCGGAGAAGGTGTGGGCCAGGGTCACGTCTGTCTCTGGTTCAAATAAACTCAAACTAAAGTAAGACTGACCGGAGAAGGTGTGGGCCAGGGTCACGTCTGTCTCTGGTTCAAATAAACTCAAACTAAAGTAAGACGGACGGAGAAGGTGTGGGCCAGAGTCACGTCTGTGGTTCAAATAAACTCAAACTAAAGTAAGACGACCAAAGAAGGTGTGGGCCAGAGTCACATCTGTGGTTCAAATAAACTCAAACTAAAGTAAGACTGACCGGAGAAGGTGTGGGCCAGAGTCTGTCTCTGCTTCAAATAAACTCAACTAAAGTAAGACTGACCGGAGAAGGTGTGGGCCAGAGTCACGTCTGTGGTTCAAATAAACTCAAACTAAAGTAAGCTGACCGGAAAGTGTGGGCCAGGGTCACGTCTGTGGTTCAAATAAACTCAAACTAAAGTAAGACTGACCGGAGAAGGTGTGGGCCAGGGTCACGTCTGTGGTTCAAATAAACTCAAACTAAAGTAAGACTGACCGGAGAAGGTGTGGGCCAGGGTCACGTCTGTGGTTCAAATAAACTCAAACTAAAGTAAGACTGACGGAGAAGGTGTGGGCCAGAGTCACGTCTGTGGTTCAAATAAACTCAAACTAAAGTAAGACTGACCGGAGAAGGTGTGGGCCAGGGTCACGTCTGTCTCTATTCAAATAAACTCAAACTAAAGTAAGACTGACCGGAGAAGTGTGGCCAGAGTCACGTCTTGGTTCAAATAACTCAAACTAAGTAAGACTGACCGGAGAAGGTGTGGGCCAGAGTCACGTCTGTCTCTGGTTCAAATAAACTCAAACTAAAGTAAGACTGACCGGAGAAGGTGTGGGCCAGGGTCACGTCTGTCTCTGGTTCAAATAAACTCAAACTAAAGTAAGACGGACCGGAGAAGGTGTGGGCCAGAGTCACGTCTGTGGTTCAAATAAACTCAAACTAAAGTAAGACGGCCAAGAAGGTGTGGGCCAGAGTCTGTCTGTGTTCAAATAAACTCAAACTAAAGTAAACTGACGGAGAAGGTGTGGGCCAGATCTGTCTCTGCTTCAAATAAACTCAAACTAAGTAAGACTGACCGGAGAAGGTGTGGCCAGAGTCACGTCTGTGGTTCAAATAAACTCAAACTAAAGTAAGACTGACCGGAGAAGGTGTGGGCCAGGGTCACGTCTGTGGTTCAAATAAACTCAAACTAACAGTAAGACTGGACCGGAGAAGGGTGGGCCAGAGTCACGTCTGTCTGTGGTTCAAATAAACTCAAACTAAAGTAAGACTGACCGGAGAAGGTGTGGCCAGAGTCAGTCGTCTGTGTTCAAATAACTCAAAACTAAGTAAACTACCGGAGAAGGGTGGGCCAGGTCACGTCTGTGGTTCAAATAAACTCAAACTAAAGTAAGACTGACCGGAGAAGGTGTGGGCAGAGTCACGTCTGTCTGTGGTTCAAATAAACTCAAACTAAAGTAAGACTGACCGGAGAAAGGGTGTGGGCCAGAGTCACGTCGTCTCTGGTCAAAAACTCAAACTAAAGGAGAGGAGTGGAGTCTGTCCTTCAAATAAACTCAAACTAAAGTAAGACTGACCGGAGAAGTGTGGGCCAGAGTCACGTCTGTCTCTGGTTCAAATAAACTCAAACTAAAGTAAACGACCGGAGAAGGTGTGGCCGGAGTCTGTCTCTGGTTCAAATAAACTCAAACTAAAGTAAGACTGACCGGAGAAGGTGTGGGCCAGAGTCACGTCTGTCTGTGGTTCAAATAAACTCAAACTAAAGTAAGACTGACCGGAGAAGGTGGGGCCGGAGTCTGTCTCTGGTTCAAATAAACTCAAACTAAAGTAAGACTGACCGGAGAAGGTGTGGGCCAGGGTCACGTCTGTCTCTGAAACGTCTCCGGTGCCGAAGCTGATCACGTTGAGCTCACACTGGTCGTGGGCGTCGTACGAGTCCAGAACGTTCAGCAGAGTTTCCACAGATCCGTCCACGTCGCCTAAAACAAAACATTACCTTATTTTTATAAACTTTATTCAGTTAAACATTAAACACAAACGTCTCTATGTAAGCTCCGCCCCCTCTACAACTGACAAAGTAAACCCCGCCCACGTTACACCAAACCATGAAAGCCCCGCCCCTTTCACGCTGGACCACTTAGTTTTTTCAATAATAATCATTATATTTAAATAATAACACTTTGACGATGACCTGCAGCCACGGCCTCGTTCTGACTCATTAGTCATGATAATAATGATAATATCATGATTAAATAATAATAACACAAACCTTTGACGACGACCTGCAAGCCCGCCTCATTCTGACTCATTAGTCATGATAATAATGATAATATCATGAGTAAATAATAATAAACAAACCTTTGACGACGACCTGCAGCCGGGCCATCGTTTGACTCATAGTCATGATATAATATCATGATAATAATATAATTATCATGGAGTAAATAATAATAACAAACCTTTGACGACGACCTGTTCTGACCGTCGCTTCTCGGTCGTCTGACTCATAATAAATGATAATATCAATGAGTAATAATAATAACAACCTTTAACCTGCACGACCTGCAGGCGCCTCGTTCTGACTCAGTCATGATATCATGATAATGATAAATAGATAACACAAAAGGCCTTTGACGAGATGCAGATTCAATGATGAAATAATGATAAACTGCACGCCGTCGGACGACTCATGCGTCTGTCACTCATTATGTGGCCATCGATAATAATTTGAAATATCATGACCTTTACATTTATGTAGATATACATGAGTTAATAATAATAACACAAACCTTTGACGACGACCTGCAGCCGCGGCCTCGTTCTGACTCATTAGTCATGATAATAATGATAATATCATGATTAAATAATAATAACACAAACCTTTGACGACGACTGCAGCCGCGGCCTCGTTCTGACTCATTAGTCATGATAATAATGATAATATCATGATTAAATAATAATAACACAAACCTTTGACGACGACCTGCAGCCGCGGCCTCGTTCTGACTCATTAGTCATGATAATAATGATAATATCATGATTAAATAATAATAACACAAACCTTTGACGACGACCTGCAGCCGCGGCCTCGTTCTGACTCATTAGTCATGATAATAATGATAATATCATGATTAAATAATAATAACACAAACCTTTGACGACGACCTGCAGCCGCGGCCTCGTTCTGACTCATTAGTCATGATAATAATGATAATATCATGATTAAATAATAATAACACAAACCTTTGACGACGACCTGCAGCCGCGGCCTCGTTCTGACTCATTAGTCATGATAATAATGATAATATCATGATTAAATAATAATAACACAAACCTTTGACGACGACCTGCAGCCGCGGCCTCGTTCTGACACATTAGTCATGATAATAATGATAATATCATGATTAAATAATAATAACACAAACCTTTGACGACGACCTGCAGCCGCGGCCTCGTTCTGACACATTAGTCATGATAATAATGATAATATCATGATTAAATAATAATAACACAAACCTTTGACGACGACCTGCAGCCGCGGCGAGCCTGAGTCCGTCTCTTTTTCCGACGCTCGAGATGCAAACACTTCCTTGTTTTTGTGGTAGAGGGCGCTCTTCCTCTGTCTCCAGCTCAGGTGTGCAAGCTCCGCCCTCTGGAGGCGGTACTGTTGCAGGTGAGCCTCCTGATTGGCCGAGATGGTCTTTTGCTCCTCCCACAGTTTCTGCTGCTCGTCCAGATACTGACGATAGGACACGACCTCCCGCGCCCTCTGCTGTTAGAGACAAGAACTACAGTCACAACAGCGCCCTCTGCTGTTAGAGAGAAGAACTACAGCGCCCTCTGCTGTTAGAGAGAAGAACTACAGTCACAACAGCGCCCTCTGCTGTTAGAGAGAGGAACTACAGTCACAACAGCGCCCTCTGCTGTTAGAGAGAAGAACTACAGTCACAACAGCGCCCTCTGCTGTTAGAGAGAAGAACTACAGTCACAACAGCGCCCTCTGCTGTTAGAGACAAGAACTACAGTCACAACAGCGCCCTCTGCGGTTAGAGAGAGAACTACAGTCACAACAGCGCCCTCTGCTGTTAGAGAGAGGAACTACAGTCACAACAGCGCCCTCTGCTGTTAGAGAGAGGAACTACAGTCACAACAGCGCCCTCTGTGGTTAGAGAGGAACTACAGTCACAACAGCGCCCTCTGTGGTTAGAGAGGAACTACAGTCACAACAGCGCCCTCTGTGGTTAGAGAGAACTACAGTCACAACAGCGCCCTCTGCTGTTAGAGACAAGAACTACAGTCACAACAGCGCCCTCTGCGGTTAGAGAGAAGAACTACAGTCACAACAGCGCCCTCTGCTGTCAGAGAGAAGAACTACAGTCACAACAGCGCCCTCTGCTGTTAGAGAGAAGAACTACAGTCACAACAAACTCAGTCTTCCGGTTTGAGTGAACGCTGGCGCGCTTTTGGCTGCCGCTGCTCTCCGGAAAAATACTTTGTTATCTACATTCTGGATTATGCGATTGACCTGTGACTGGAGGATTTCAATCTACACCCTCCATCTATCTCCATCTGCCGCTGTCATTCGCATTTGCCTCTGTTTATCTACTTGGGACCGTCGGCTCATCCACTAGCCCTACCTGCACTCTCTGCCTTCAACTATGTGGATCTACAAACTAATGCACTGGTTCATACTCACTCTGTTGGTAGTGTCCCACCTCCATTTACAAACGAAAGCACTCCTTCAGTACTCTGCGGCTGATCTACTGAAGCTTCGATACTCCAGCTCTCCTCCGCTTCCCCCTGGCCTCGTCTCTTCGGGCATAGCATACCAGCCTAAGCGGAGATACATCCACCGCGGTTCACGCCGCAGATTTCACCACAACGACACAAATGCAATAAAATCCATCTGGTCCACATCCCGCCGTCCTTCCCGTCGTGTTGGTCGGGCGGTCGACCCTCGTGTGCTCTCCCCTCTGCCTCGCTCGACTCCAGCTAGCTGCTCCAACACCTCCACCTGTCTCAACTTCGGTCTGCTCAACGTCCGCTCCCTCAACACCAAGGGGCAGTTGATCCAGGATCTTCTCAGCGACCGACAGATTGATTTCTGTGTCTGTCAGAAACTTGGCAGCAGCCAGGCGACTTCGCTGCGCTCAATGATTCCACTCCGGCCGGCTTTGTTTACAGCTGTCAGCCGCGCGTGAGCGGCCGGGGCGGAGGTCTCGCGATGATTCACCGCGCGACTTGGAAAGTCCTGCCTGTGTCCGCCCCTCCTTTCCCCTCCTTCGAGTATTCTGCGTCAGTTCTTCCCGGACCCACACCCACGATTGTTGCCGCTGTATACCGCCCACCCAAGTATAATAAGGACTTTTTAAATGACTTCTCTCATCTCCTCACTCATCTCTCCTCATTATCCAACAATATCATCATCCTGGGAGACCTTAATATTCACATTGACAATATCAATAACTCACTCTGCAAAGACTTTTTATCCTGCTTGGACAGCTTTGGTTTAAAGCAATACATCAAATTTCCCACACACTGCAAAGGACACATCTTGGACTTGGTCTGTTGCTCTGGCCTGACGCCTACTCAATGCACACCCCACACTCTCTCTTTCACTGACCACCTGCTTATTACTTTCAATGTCAACTTGTCACTTTCCAAACTGTCTTTCCCCCGCACCATATCATTCCGCAAAATTTCAGACATAAACATTGACACACTTACATCCGACATTAACAACCTCCCCTCCTCAGATCCCCACACCTCACCTGATGACCTAGTCGCTCACTACAACAACAGCCTCCACACCCTTCTAAACACCCATGCTCCACTCAAAACCAGATCTGTGTCCTTTTCCCGCTCTGCACCCTGGTTCACTCCCACTCTCCGTCAACTCAAAGCAAAAGGACGACAACTTGAACGACTATATAACAAAACCGGACTCACAATACACAAAGAAATATACAATAACCATATCACCCTCTACAAGGACACTATTTCTGCTGCTAAAACCTCCTACTACTCTGGTCTCATCCACTCCAATCAACACAGTTCTAAGACTCTCTTTTCCCTCCTGTCCAACATAACCAAACCCCCAGACTCCCTTCCCAAGCACTTACACTCCTCTGACTTCTGTAATTCACTCATGACCTTTTTTGTTTCCAAGATTACCTCGATCCACCAACACCTGGAAACCGGAGCTGCAGTGTCTGGAGTAGACACCCCTCTCTCATCCCCACACCTTATTTCATTATTTTCTAGCTTCTCTCTCCCCTCAGTCCAAGCCATCTCTGATCTTATCCTGAAATCTAAAACCTCCACCTGTCAGCTCGACCCTCTCCCTACTACTCTTGTCAATCCTGTCTCCCTCACTCGCCCCCTTGATTACTAACATCATTCATTCCTCCCTGTCATCTGGAACTGTCCCCTCCTCATTCAAAACTGCCTCTGTCACCCCGATTCTCAAAAAACCCGGCTTAGATCCTAATGACTTCAATAACCTCCGCCCTATCTCCAATCTTCCCTTTGTTTCCAAAATTCTCGAAAAGACAGTTGCCGCTCAACTCCACTCCCACCTCATCACTAACAATCTCTATGAGCAATTTCAATCCGGTTTTCGCCCTCTCCACAGCACTGAAACAGCACTTCTGAAAATCACTAACGACCTCCTCATAGCTTCTGATTCTGGTCTACTCTCCATCCTCGTCCTCCTTGACCTTACAGCTGCTTTTGACACCATCTCACACACTACTCTCATTCACAGACTTAAGTATCTTGGCATCTGCCATACTCCTCTCTCCTGGTTCATTTCCTATCTCTCCAACCGCAGTCAGTTTGTTCAGCTCAAAACTCACAAATCTAACCTCTTCCCTGTCTCTGCTGGTGTGCCTCAGGGCTCTGTCCTGGGGCCCCTTCTCTTCATCATCTATATTCTTCCACTTGGTTTCATTTTCCGCAAATACAACATTCATTTCCACTGTTACGCGGATGACACCCAGCTCTACCTCTCCACTACACCTTCTTCTTCACTTCCTCCTCCTCACTCACCCTCTGTCTCCAGGATCTCAATTCCTGGTTTTCTTCCAACTTTCTGAAACTCAATAGCTCCAAAACCGAAGTCCTCCTTGTAGGCACCTCTTCCACTCTCTCCAAATCCAACAGTTTCTCTCTTCCTATCAACGACTCCACTGTCCCTCCTTCCCCTCAGGTTAAGAGTCTGGGTGTCATCCTCGACAGCACTCTTTCCTTTCAATCTCACATTAATAACATCACCCGCTCTGCCTACTTCCACCTCCGCAACATCTCCCGCCTCCGCCCTTCTCTTTTCTCCCCACACTACTGCCATCCTTGTCCACAGCCTTGTCACTTCCCGCATTGACTATTGCAACTCTCTCCTCTTTGGCCTCCCTAACAAGTCCCTCCAGAAACTGCAGCTCCTTCAGAACTCTGCAGCTCGGATCATCACCAGGACACCCACCATTCACCACATCACTCCCATCCTACAGCAACTACATTGGCTACCAATTAAACAACGCATCAATTTCAAAATTCTCCTCACCACATTCAAAGCCCTTCATAACCTCGCTCCTCAGTACATCTCTGATCTCCTCAACATTTACACTCCCTCCCGCTCTCTGCGCTCCTCCTCTTCTCTCCAGCTCTCTGTCCCCCCTGCCCGTCTTGTCACCATGGGGGGCAGAGCCTTCAGTCGCTCTGGAACTCCCTCCCTCCTGACCTCCGTAACATTGACTCTCTTCCTCTCTTCAAATCCAGACTCAAAACCCACCTGTTCAGTCAATCATACAACTCATGATCCATCATCCAGCTTTGTATTTTGGTTTTATGTTTATTGTACTGTTTATATGTTTTTTATGTGTCCTGTACAGTGTCCTTGGGTGTTTTGTAAGGCGCTTATAAATAAAATGTATTATTATTATTATTAACAGCGCCCTCTGCGGTTAGAGAGAGGAACTACAGTCACAACAGCGCCCTCTGCTGTTAGAGAGAACTACAGTCACAACAGCGCCCTCTGCTGTTAGAGACAAGAACTACAGTCACAACAGCGCCCTCTGCTGTTAGAGACAAGAACTACAGTCACAACAGCGCCCTCTGCTGTTAGAGACAAGAACTACAATCACAACAGCGCCCTCTGCTGTTAGAGAGAAGAACTACAGTCACAGGGTCTAGGTCTAGGTCTAGGTCTAGGTCTGGGTCCAGGTCCAGGTCCAGGTCTCAGTCTTACCCCGTACTCCACCTCCAGACGTCAGCTCTCTCCAGCCTCAGTCCTGGTTCTCGGTCTCGTCTCAGTCTCTCGGCCTCTTGGTCTTGTCTGGGTCTGGGTCCGGGTCCGGGTCCAGGTCCAGGTCCAGGTCCAGGTCCAGGTCTCGGTCTTACATCAGACTCCACCTCCAGCACACTTTCTCCCGCTGACGGCAGCTCTCTCCAGCCTCAGTCCTGGTTCTGGTTCTGTCTCGGTGTCGTCTCAGTCTCTTGGTCTCTGCCTGAGTCTCTGCCTGAGTCTCGGTCCAGGTCCAGGTCCAGGTCTTACCTCGGACTCCACCTCCAGCACACTTTCTCCCGCAGACGGCAGCTCTCTCCAGCCGCACACTTGCACAGCTCGGCCCGGTTCCACTCGGTTCAGAGTGGCTCCGTTTTCGTCGAACATGAACCGGACTTTGGCCCAAGTCCGACCCGAGACCAGGACGGATCCTCTGCACAGCGCCCCCCTCTGGACCAGAGCCGTACTCACAGGACTGACACAAGAACACAGTTATTAGGAGTTTGAGTTAAAAGTCACGTGACCAGAAGCTTCAGTAAAATAAACTTAAACTAAAGTTTAAACTCTGAACAGTTTGAGACATTTGTGATGTTTGTGGAAGAATACAGAGTTATAGGAACTAGAGCAGTGGTTCCCAAAGTGTGGTTCACGGGCCACATTACCCAGAGGAGCTGCTGAAGTTTGTAGAATGCTTTTTAAATGTTTATGTTGAAAAGATTTTTAAATGTTTGAAAGCGATAAAACATTAATAAAATACCTACTGACTCGACCTCCAACTCCCCTTTCCGCCCTTCCACCCTCCCCCTCTTCCCTCCTGGCTCCTCCCCCTCTTCCCTCCTAGCTTCTCCCCCTCTTCCCTCCTGGCTCCTCCCCTCTCTCCTCTTGGCTCCTCCCCCTCCTGGCTCCTCCCCCTCTTCCCTCCTGGCTCCTCCCCCTCTTCCCTCCTGGCTCCTCCCCTCTCTCCTCTTGGCTCCTCCCCTCCTGGCTCCTCCCCTCTCTCCTCATGGCTCCTCCCCTCTTCCCTCCTGGCTTCTCCCCCTCTTCCCTCCTAGCTCCTCCCCCTCTTCCCTCCTGGCTCCTCCCCTCTCTCCTCTTGGCTCCTCCCCCTCCTGGCTCCTCCCCCTCCTCACCCTTTCCCTCGGTCCGTGCGACTCTCCAGGACGATTCCCTCCATGAGTCCGTCTGATTCTGCTTTTAACTCCAGAACTTCAGCCAAAGCCACGACCGCTTCAGTCAGCTGCACCAGACCTGAGCCCTGAAACAGAAATATGACCTGAGTCAGACCTGAGCCCTGAAACAGAAATATGACCTGAGTCAGACCTGACTGAGCCCTGAAGAGAGAAGAGACAGGACCTGAGCAACCAGACCTGTGCAAGAAGACCTGACTGAGACCTGAGCAAGGAGACACAAGAGACAGGGTTAGGGGGAGAAAAGACAGAGAGAGGCTTCAGTCAGCTGCACCAGACCTGAGCCCTGAAATAGAAATATGAACCGGTCATATGACCCGAAAGAGACCTGAAGAACAAAGGAACATTTCACCTTTAAGACACATTACCTTTGATGCTGCGTTCAGACAGTATTTGCTCCATTTTCAATGTTCAGTGAATGTAAACCCTTATGAGTTTGCGGTGTGTGTTGGCGTCTGGGGCCTTTAAGCCTCTGAAGACGCAGAAGCTCAAACCTGCTTCAGCCAATCCTGGCCTCTGTCACTCCTGTGTCATGTGACCTGCTGCTGTTCTCCTCTCACTGTTTCCTCACAAAACAAACCACATGGACCTGATATGGACTGACAAAGCCTCACATGGATCTAAACCTGCCGTAGGACGTGACACTGGAGGAGGACAGAGTGTTTAAACCTGCTGTAGGACGTGACACTGGAGGAGGACAGAGTGTTTAAACCTGCTGTAGGACGTGACACTGGAGGAGGACAGAGTGTTTAAACCTGCTGTAGGACGTGACACTGGAGGAGGACAGAGTGTTTAAACCTGCCGTAGGACGTGACACTGGAGGAGGACAGAGTGTTTAAACCTGCTGTAGGACGTGACACTGGAGGAGGACAGAGTGTTTAAACCTGCTGTAGGACGTGACACTGGAGGAGGACAGAGACAGTCTCTCTCTCAGTCATCTGTCCTAGAGCAGAACTAACACTCACACAAACAAGAGGGAACACAAAGAAGAAGAGTGTCTTTGTCCCAGACGTCTCCACGAGTGTTGGGACGTTTTGGACGCATGTTGGAGCGTCAGCTGCGTCAAATATGCTTTAACGCGCAAATTTACACATTTAAACGCTGTGCTGTCTGAACGCAACATAGGGTGGACACATTACCTTTAAGGCGGACCTCACCTTTAAGGCGGACCTCACCTTTAAGGCGGACTCATTACCTTTAAGGCGGACCTCACCTTTAAGGCGGACCTCACCTTTAAGGCGGACCTCACCTTTAAGGCGGACTCATTACCTTTAAGGCGGACCTCACCTTTAAGGCGGACTCATTACCTCTAAGGCGGACTCATTACCTCTAAGGCGGACCTCACCTTTAAGGCGGACCTCACCTTTAAGGCGGACTCATTACCTCTAAGGCGGACTCATTACCTCTAAGGCGGACTCATTACCTCTAAGGCGGACTCATTACCTCTAAGGCGGACCTCACCTTTAAGGAGGACCTCACCTTTAAGGCGGACCTCACCTTTAAGGCGGACCTCACCTTTAAGGCGGACCTCACCTTTAAGGCGGACCTCACCTTTAAGGCGGACCTCACCTTTAAGGCGGACCTCACCTTTAAGGCGGACCTCACCTTTAAGGCGGACCTCACCTTTAAGGCGGACTCATTACCTTTAAGGCGGACCTCACCTTTAAGGCGGACTCATTACCATTAAGGCGGACCTCACCTTTAAGGCGGACTCATTACCTTTAAGGCGGACCTCACCTTTAAGGAGGACCTCACCTTTAAGGCGGACCTCACCTTTAAGGCGGACCTCACCTTTAAGGCGGACCTCACCTTTAAGCGGACCTCACCTTTAAGGCGGACCTCACCTTTAAGGCGGACCTCACCTTTAAGACGGACTCATTACCTTTAAGGCGGACCTCACCTTTAAGGCGGACTCATTACCTTTAAGGCGGACCTCACCTTTAAGGCGGACCTCACCTTTAAGGCGGACACGTGCACGGCCTGGACGTCGCCTCCAAACTCTTCACAGATCACGTCGTGTTGTAGAAGTTCTTTCTTCACTCGCTCAGGATCAGACTGAGGTTTGTCACATTTATTCACCGCCACGATCACGGGAACTGTGGAGAGAACCAGGAACTGTGTTAAGACCAGGGTCTGGGTCAGGACCAAGTCAGGACCGAGTCAGGACCAAGACCAGGACCAGAGTCAGGATCAGACTGAGGTTTGTCACATTTATTCACCGCCACGATCACGGGAACTGTGGAGAGAACCAGGAACTGTGTTAAGACCAGGACCAGAGTCTGGGTCAGGACCAAGTCAGGACCGAGTCAGGACCAGGGTCTGGGTCTGAACCGAGTCAGGACTGGGCCAGAACCGGGACCAAGATCAGGGTCTGGACATCAGGGTGAGGTTCAGGACTCACAGGACCAATTGTCAGACCTGTGTAATTTGGTTATAATCCGGTTCTGGTTCTAAGCTGGTTCTGGTTCTAATCTGGTTATAATCCAGTCCTAGACCCACCTCGGGCCTTCTTGGCGAGCTGGATGGACTCGACCGTCTGCTCCATGACGCCGTCGTCCGCGGCGACGACCAGAACCACGATGTCGGTGACGGCGGCGCCTCGAGCTCGAAGAGTCGTGAACGCAGCGTGTCCGGAGTGTCCAGAACCGTCATGGCCTCCCCGCTCGACAGACGCACTGAAACAGATCAGACGCACTGAAACAGATCACTGAAACAGATCACTGAAACAGATCAGACGCACTGAAACAGATCACTGAAACAGATCAGACGCACTGAAACAGATCACTGAAACAGATCACTGAAACAGATCAGACGCACTGAAACAGATCAGACGCACTGAAACAGATCACTGAAACAGATCAGACGCACTGAAACAGATCAGACGCACTGAAACAGATCACTGAAACAGATCAGACGCACTGAAACAGATCACTGAAACAGATCACTGAAACAGATCAGACGCACTGAAACAGATCACTGAAACAGATGACTGAAACAGATCATAACACTGAAACAGATCACTGAAACAGATCACTGAAACAGATCAGAACTGTGTGTGAGGAGATCAAAGTGTCTACCTGTAAACACACTTGTTTACCTGTTGTTTACCTGTTGTTCACCTGTTGTTCACCTGTTGTTTACCTGTTGTTTACTCATAAACAGGTTTATTTACCTGTAAAAGCTCTGATGTGCTGCGTGATGCCGCCGGCCTCTCCGCTGACGATCTGACTCTAGCGTAAACTGTCCAACAGACTTGTTTACCTGTTGTTTACCTGTTGTTTACCTGTTGTTCACCTGTTGTTTACCTGTTGTTTACCTGTTGTTTACCTGTTATTTACCTGTAAAAGCTCCGATGTGCTGCGTGATGCCTCCGGCCTCTCCGCTGACGATCTGACTCGAGCGTAAACTGTCCAACAGACTTGTTTACCTGTTGTTTACCTGTTGTTTACCTGTTGTTCACCTGCTGTTTGCCTGTTGTTTACCTGTTGTTTACCTGCTGTTTACCTGCTGTTTACCTGCTGTTTACCTGTTGTTTACCTGCTGTTTACCTGTTGTTTGCCTGTTGTTTACCTGTTGTTTACTCATAAACAGGTTTATTTACCTGTAAAAGCTCCGATGTGCTGCGTGATGCCTCCGGCCTCTCCGCTGACGATCTGACTCGAGCGTAAACTGTCCAACAGACTTGTTTACCTGTTGTTTACCTGTTGTTTACCTGTTGTTCACCTGTTGTTTACCTGTTGTTTACCTGCTGTTCACCTGTTGTTTACCTGTTATTTACCTGTAAAAGCTCCGATGTGCTGCGTGATGCCGCCGGCCTCTCCGCTGACGATCTGAGTCTAGCGTAAACTGTCCAACAGACTTGTTTACCTGTTGTTTACCTGTTGTTTACCTGCTGTTCACCTGTTGTTTACCTGTTATTTACCTGTAAAAGCTCCGATGTGCTGCGTGATGCCGCCGGCCTCTCCGCTGACGATCTGACTCGAGCGTAAACTGTCCAACAGACTTGTTTACCTGTTGTTTACCTGTTGTTTACCTGCTGTTCACCTGTTGTTTACCTGTTATTTACCTGTAAAAGCTCCGATGTGCTGCGTGATGCCTCCGGCCTCTCCGCTGACGATCTGACTCGAGCGTAAACTGTCCAACAGAGTCGTTTTGCCGTGATCCACGTGACCCATGATAGTGACCACCGGGGGGCGTGGCCTGAGGAGGGCGGGGTCAGCGGGAGGTCTGAGGGGGCGGGGCAAACAGAGAGAGTTAAGTTGGGTTAGGGTTAGTAGTGTTACAGTAGAGTTACAGTAGAGTCACAGTAGTGTTACAGTAGAGTCACAGTAGAGTTACAGTAGTGTTGCAGTAGAGTTACAGTAGAGTCACAGTAGAGTTACAGTAGGCGTATGTGCAGTTCCTGTTCTGACCTGGCGGTGGCGTCCTTGTTAGGGTTAGGGTTAGTATTGTGACAGTAGTGTTACAGTAGAGTGTGTAGTTCCCTCACTGACCTGGGGGAGGCGTCCTTGTTAGGGTTAGGGTTAGTATTGTTACAGTAGAGTTACAGTAGGCGTATGTGCAGTTCCTGTTCTGACCTGGGGGAGGCGTCCTTGTTCTCACGCTCTCGTTCGTGGCTCAGTTTGGCCCATTTAAACTTCATCCCAGAACGAGTCACGACGTGTTTGATCCAAGTCTGGTCCAGGACCGAGTCCGGTTCAAGACGGTCTACGTCCAACGAGGAGTCGAGGAGAGTCTCCAGCACGTGATCTGTGATCGATAAGTCTGATCAGTAACTCTGATCAATAACTGTGATCAATAACTCTGATCAATAACTCTGATCAATAACTGTGAGGGTTTAATAACAGGAGGACGCTGCAGTTTTACCAAAGTCCCTGTTGATGGCGCTGCAGAGTTCTGTCACTGTCATCGTCTGTTTTATCTCCACTTCCTGTTTGTCCAGTTTGGCTTTGGGCTCCTTCCTCTGACCTTTGACCTGCACACATCAGGTCACATCAGGTCACAGACTCAGGTCACTTTTTTTTTTTTTTTTGCAGAAAAACGCTTTTATCACAGAAACAGAACTTCTCATGTGACTCTTTTGTCTCGACATGAAAATAAATAAATAAATAAATAAATAAATAAATAAATAAATACCATGGTTACCTGTTTGGAGGCGTGTCTTTGCAGCAGAAAGGGGGCGGGGATTTCTACAGCTGTGGGCGGAGCCACACGTGAAAGGGGCGGAGCCAACAACCTCCAAGCTCCACGAAGAACTGAAGCCATCCTGAAGATGTAAAAGATCGGAGTCTTTAAAGGGACTGTACCTGATTTTTGCATCCTAAAAATGTAAACAAACAGAAATAATTAATTTTAACCTTTTTCCTTCAGGCTACATGATTTCCTTACGTAGCTAACACATTTTGAGCTTCAGAATTGTTCATCATGATGAGTTTTAATGTTTTTTCACAGCTTTTAGCAGCAAGGTGAGTCACTATGCTAACAACAGTTAGCCACAATGCTAATAACCAAAACAGAAGAAGCTGCACACAAACGGGATTTTATTAGACATAGACAGGACTTTGGGGACTAATTTTCACCTGATTAGATACATTAACAAGATGTTAGTGCTAGGGGGAAATTGCTTTTAAGTTATCTTGTTGCAAAAAAATCGAGTACAGTCCCTTTAAGTCTGTTTCTTTATCGTGAGTCTGGGTTTGTTTTGTTGAAAGTCTCTTGTGAGTTTTGACAGTCGCAGGTTAAGGTTTTGTTTTTTGGTTTTGCTCCAGAGAGGCACTTTGACTTCAGAAACAAAAGGATTTTTAGCAGTTTCCCCAATTTGATTCAAGAAAATGTCTCACCAATGACAGAAATACAGACTTTCAGCAGATTTCACACTTTAAATGCTTTACTAATGATCAAATACTATTTAAAATACGTCAAAACCATTAACCTTTGTTCTGTTGTGACACGTCATGTTTAATATTTGATTATTTTAATTACTTTTATTTGATGGTCTGAAGTCGCTTGTTTTGGGCTTTTTTTCAAGACGTCGCTCGTTGCTTTCTGAAAATATGGCAACTCTGAAAGAGATCTAACCCAAGTCTAAACCAAGTCTAAACCAAGTCTAAACCGGGTCTAAACCGGGCCTAAAACAGGTCTAAACCAAGTCTAAACCGGGCCTAAAACAGGACTAAAACAGGACTAAACCAGGACTAAAGCAGGTCTAAACCAGGACTAAACCAGGTCTAAACCAAGTCTAAACCAAGTCTAAACCAGGTCTAAACCAGGACTAAACCAGGTCTAAACCAGGACTAAACCAAGTCTAAACCAAGTCTAAACCGGATCTAAACTGGGCCTAAAACAGGACTAAACCAGGTCTAAACCAGGACTAAACCGGGACTAAACCAAGTCTAAACCAAGTCTAAACCAGGACTAAACCAGGTCTAAACCAGGACTAAACCAGGTCTAAACCAGGACTAAACCAAGTCTAAACCAAGTCTAAACCGGATCTAAACTGGGCCTAAACCAGGTCTAAACCAGGACTAAACCGGGACTAAACCAAGTCTAAACCAAGTCTAAACCAGGTCTAAACCAGGACTAAACCGGGACTAAACCAAGTCTAAACCAAGTCTAAACCAAGTCTAAACCGGGTCTAAACCAAGTCTAAACTGGGCCTAAAACAGGACTAAACCAGGTCTAAACCGGGTCTAAACCAAGTCTAAACCGGGTCTAAACCAAGTCTAAACCGGGTCTAAAACAGGACTAAACCGGGTCTAAAACAGGACTAAAGCAGGACTAAAACAGGACTAAAGCAGGACTAAAACAGGACTAAAACAGGACTAAAGCAGGACTAAACCGGGTCTAAAACAGGACTAAAACAGGGTCTAAACCAAGTCTAAACCAGGACTAAACCAGGACTAAAACAGGTCTAAAACAGGACTAAACCGGGTCTAAAACAGGACTAAAACAGGACTAAAGCGGGTCTAAAGTAAACTATATAAAGTTGAATTGAGGCTAAAGTCTTGACAGAAGCTTCAGACGCAAAAACAAACGTGCCCCAGGTCCGGGTTTTGTTCTGCTTCAGTCTGGGTTTAGTCCGGGTTTAGTCCGGGTCTCACCTGGTCCTGGTTCGGCCCTGGTCTACCTCGGTTCTGGCTCGGTTCGGCTCGTGTTGTTTTGGTCTAAAGTCACTGAACTCAGGGTGCCGCCATGACACTTCCGGTGAGCGGAAATGACGTCACCCTAGCTGCGCATGCGCGGGATTTCTGGCACGACTTAAACTTTTTATTTTTCAAAATACCAAACATCAAAAATATAATAACTCAATTCTCCCAAAAACAAAAACAATATTTAGTCAGTTTGTTAATTATCTTTGGTAATTTAATAATGAAGTAAACATGTTCAGTTTATTAGTAAATAAACACTTAATTACGATCTCTCCAATAACGTACAAATAAATGTATGTTGCAGAAACTGTTTCATTTTTACCCATAAAAAAACGAATTAAAATAATTGTATATTTGCAATGTTTTATTCTGGGTGAAGACGTTTCTACAACAGTTTTATTCACACGTTTCAGAGTTAAGTTTTATTCACACGTTTCAGAGTTCAGTTTTATTCACACGTGACGTTTCAGAGTTAAGTTTTATTCACACGTTTCAGAGTTAAGTTTTATTCACACGTGACGTTTCAGAGTTAAGTTTTATTCACACGTGACGTTTCAGAGTTCAGTTTTATTCACACGTGACGTTTCAGAGTTAAGTTTTATTCACACGTGACGTTTCAGAGTTAAGTTTTATTCACACGTGACGTTTCAGAGTTCAGTTTTATTCACACGTGACGTTTCAGAGTTAAGTTTTATTCACACGTGACGTTTCAGAGTTAAGTTTTATTCACACGTGACGTTTCAGAGTTAAGTTTTATTCACACGTGACGTTTCAGAGTTAAGTTTTATTCACACGTGACGTTTCAGAGTTAAGTTTTACTCACACGTGACGTTTCAGAGTTAAGTTTTATTCACACGTGACGTTTCAGAGTTAAGTTTTATTCACACGTGACGTTTCAGAGTTAAGTTTTATTCACACGTGACGTTTCAGAGTTAAGTTTTATTCATGTGACGTTTCAGAGTTAAGTTTTATTCACACGTTTCAGAGTTAAGTTTTATTCACACGTTTCAGAGTTCAGTTTTATTCACACGTGACGTTTCAGAGTTAAGTTTTATTCACACGTGACGTTTCATAGTTAAGTTTTATTCACACGTGACGTTTCAGAGTTAAGTTTTATTCACATGTGACGTTTCAGAGTTAAGTTTTATTCACACGTTTCAGAGTTAAGTTTTATTCACACGTTTCAGAGTTAAGTTTTATTCACACGTTTCAGAGTTAAGTTTTATTCACACGTGACGTTTCAGAGTTAAGTTTTACTCACACGTGACGTTTCAGAGTTAAGTTTTATTCACATGTGACGTTTCAGAGTTAAGTTTTATTCACACGTGACGTTTCAGAGTTAAGTTTTATTCACACGTGACGTTTTAGAGTTAAGTTTTACTCACACGTGACGTTTTAGAGTTAAGTTTTATTCACACGTTTCAGAGTTAAGTTTTATTCACACGTGACGTTTCAGAGTTAAGTTTTACTCACACGTGACGTTTTAGAGTTAAGTTTTATTCACACGTGACGTTTCAGAGTTCAGTTTTATTCACACGTTTCAGAGTTAAGTTTTATTCACACGTGACGTTTCAGAGTTAAGTTTTACTCACACGTGACGTTTCAGAGTTCAGTTTTATTCACACGTGACGTTTCAGAGTTAAGTTTTATTCACACGTTTCAGAGTTAAGTTTTATTCACACGTGACGTTTCAGAGTTCAGTTTTATTCACACGTGACGTTTCAGAGTTAAGTTTTATTCACACGTGACGTTTCAGAGTTAAGTTTTATTCACACGTGACGTTTCAGAGTTAAGTTTGATTCACACCTGACGTTTCAGAGTTAAGTTTTATTCACACGTGACGTTTCAGAGTTAAGTTTTATTCACACGTGACGTTTCAGAGTTAAGTTTTATTCACACGTTTCAGAGTTAGTTTTATTCACACGTGACGTTTCAGAGTTAAGTTTTATTCACACGTGACGTTTCAAAGTTAAGTTTTACTCACACGTGACGTTTCAAAGTTAAGTTTTATTCACACGTGACGTTTCAGAGTTAAGTTTTATTCACACGTGACGTTTCAGAGTTAAGTTTTATTCACACGTGACGTTTCAGAGTTCAGTTTTATTCACACGTGACGTTTCAGAGTTAAGTTTTATTCACACGTGACGTTTCAGAGTTCAGTTTTATTCACACGTGACGTTTCAGAGTTAAATTTTATTCACACGTGACGTTTCAGAGTTCAGTTTTATTCACACGTGACGTTTCAGAGTTAAGTTTTATTCACACGTGACGTTTCAGAGTTCAGTTTTATTCACACGTGACGTTTCAGAGTTAAGTTTTATTCACACGTTTCAGAGTTAAGTTTTATTCACACGTTTCAGAGTTAAGTTTTATTCACACGTGACGTTTCAGAGTTAAGTTTTACTCACACGTGACGTTTCAGAGTTCAGTTTTATTCACACGTGACGTTTCAGAGTTAAGTTTTATTCACACGTTTCAGAGTTAAGTTTTATTCACACGTGACGTTTCAGAGTTCAGTTTTATTCACACGTGACGTTTCAGAGTTAAGTTTTATTCACACGTGACGTTTCAGAGTTAAGTTTTATTCACACGTGACGTTTCAGAGTTAAGTTTTATTCACACGTGACGTTTCAGAGTTAAGTTTTATTCATGTGACGTTTCAGAGTTAAGTTTTATTCACACGTTTCAGAGTTAAGTTTTATTCACACGTTTCAGAGTTCAGTTTTATTCACACGTGACGTTTCAGAGTTAAGTTTTATTCACACGTGACGTTTCATAGTTAAGTTTTATTCACACGTGACGTTTCAGAGTTAAGTTTTATTCACACGTGACGTTTCAGAGTTAAGTTTATTCACATGTGACGTTTCAGAGTTAAGTTTTATTCACACGTTTCAGAGTTAAGTTTTATTCACACGTTTCAGAGTTAAGTTTTATTCACACGTGACGTTTCAGAGTTAAGTTTTATTCACATGTGACGTTTCAGAGTTAAGTTTTATTCACACGTGACGTTTCAGAGTTAAGTTTTATTCACACGTGACGTTTCAGAGTTAAGTTTTATTCACACGTTTCAGAGTTAAGTTTTATTCACACGTGACGTTTCAGAGTTCAGTTTTATTCACACGTGACGTTTCAGAGTTAAGTTTTATTCACACGTGACGTTTCAGAGTTCAGTTTTATTCACACGTGACGTTTCAGAGTTAAGTTTTATTCACACGTTTCAGAGTTAAGTTTTATTCACACGTTTCAGAGTTAAGTTTTATTCACACGTTTCAGAGTTAAGTTTTATTCACACGTTTCAGAGTTAAGTTTTATTCACACGTGACGTTTCAGAGGGTTAAGTTAGGGTTAGGATCCTTTTTCATGTCTGAACCTTAAAGTCGATCACAAATGTTCATGATTTACATAAAGTGTGACGTAAAAGACAAAACAAGATAAAAACATCAGTCAGTTTTATAGTTTTATTAGAAAAATGAAAGATAATCAAAGATGTTCCATAAACTCAAAGTTATTCACAGCTCAAACTCAGATGTATCTCAGATGTTTTAATCCTCCGTTAATTTTGTCAGTTTGTTCTTTTTCAGCAGAAACACAGAAACTTTAATCAGACTTTTCTGACCTGAAGCTGTGTTCTCCTAAAGTCTGAACTTAAGAACTGACTTATGACCTGAAGTACTCACAAACAGTCTGATTCTGGTCCTGGTCTGGTCCTGGTCTGGTCCTGGTTTGGTCTCAGTCCTGGTCTGGTCCTGGTTTGGTCCTGGCTACGGTCCTGGTCCTGGCTCTGGTCCTGATCCTGCTATGGTCCTGGTCTGGTCCTAGTCCTGGCTCTGGTCCTGGTCTGGTCCTGGTTTGGTCTCAGTCCTGGTCTGGTCCTGGTCTGGTCCTGGCTACGGTCCTGGTCCTGGCTCTGGTCCTGGTCCTAGCTCTGGTCCTGGCCCTGGTCTGTGTCTCAGGTGTGGACAGTCATGTGTCTCCTCATAGAGCTCTGCAGAGTGAACCCTTTGTCGCAGAATGGACACCTGAAGCTCTTATCGGACGAGTGTGTGGCCATGTGGATCCTCACGTTGGTCCTGATGGTTTCTGGTCTCTCTGGTCTGGTCCTGGTCTCTTCCTGGACTGGTCTGGTCTTGGTCTGGTCCGGGACTGGTCTGCTCTTGGTCTGGTCCTGGTGCGTGGCCATGTGGATCTTCACGTTGCTTTTCAGGGAGAAGCGTTGACCACAAATTGAACAGCTGCAGGGTTTCTCGCCCGAGTGCACCAGCAGGTGGCGCTGGAGGCAGAATCGCCGTGGAAACGCCTTGTTGCAGTCGGGGCAGAAGTGGGCGGGTTTGGGGGCGGGGTCAGGCTTTGTGGGCGGAGCTTTGTCCAGGCTCAGGTTGTGTTGGACTTTCAGGTGTCGCTCCAAACTCGACTTGTGCTGAAAGTGAAACAAACGATCAATCAGCTACAGATCAATCAATCACCAACAATCAATCACCTGTGGCTGATCGATCCCCTACAGACGATCAATCAGCTACAGCCGATCAATCTACCCAGAAAACAAACACAAAACACAGAAAAGCTGTCGTCTTGAATCAAATAAAAGGTTCTTGTCATAGTCATTGTCATCACACCAAAGCGCGTCGCGCCGCGGCACCTGCCGCGCGCCAGACTCAAGCGTCAACACTCACCAAATGCCGCGACACTCTGCGTTATTTTTCAACGATCCGCGGTCGTAATGGGTTATTATGATAATATGTCGTAAATAATGAAAGGCATTCCTCGTTCATCATTGTTTATGAAACAGCGCCGACAAGTTAACTACTGTACATTATTAAAATCGTAGAAGAAGAAACTACGAGTGCCGGCAGGGTCGTTTCTTGGCAGCGCCACGACAGAAACAAACAAAACCGAATCACAGCGCGTTATAATGCACCGCCGTGTGTCGCCGCGAGCACGGTATGTGTACATTCATAGAAATTAACGGAGGTGCCCAATTTGCCGCGCGGCAGAGCGTCCCGGTGTGCGCTGGCCTTAAGGTCTAGTTTACACGACAACGTTCCCCAGAAAACCATCACAGTCGTAACGTTTTGTGCTCACAGTTTATCTGGTGTCGGTGAGTTAATCTTCCTTTACATGGAAACACAGATAGATTGACTGAAAATGCAGAAGTTCTTCTGCCGCGTCAGGAGGTGGCGTCATTGTGCTCGTCCACGATGATCTTACCATGGCCCCACGCAGGCTGACACGGCATTGACAGGTTTGTAAGTTATAAATGGTGAAGGAAGCAACAAGGACCAGTGTGAGGGGAAAAGGAACACTTCCTACAGTTGGACACAAACACAGGAGGACAGCTCACATTTACCGGGCGCAGACACTTGGACAGTTGTCCTGCGCGTTCACGCTCGAATAATACTTGTAGTGGAGCTTCAAACTTTCTTTTCTTCTGAACATGAGTTTCACTGAACTAATGTAATCTTCAGCACCAGAGAGGCTTTGGGAGATTAGTTTTGTGCCTCTTCTTCTGCAACACTCAGGTAAGAGACACTGGACACTGTTGTGAGACTTTGTGAGAATGAAAGGTGAGGTTTGGTGACTGGGCAGTCTTCGTTTACGGTCTTAAGTAGCGTCTCCTGCACACACATATGACTGACGTCTTCACAACTGTTTGTTCCTGTTTACACTGCGGTGCTTCCACTGAACCAGCTCCTGAAACTGATTCAATAAAAACGGAGCTCGTTGTCGTGTAAAAGAGAATCTGACAAAGAAACGTCTCGAATTCATGAAAACTCGTCGTATAAACGGCCTCGTAGTCGGCCAAACGACGGGGCTCTAGATTAGAGCGGCTGCATTGTGAACCTCAGAGGGGGCGTGTCTCTCTAAACAGGCGTGTCTCTCTGTTAGGGGGAGTGTCTCTCTAAAAGGGGCGTGTCTCCGCGAAAATGGACGTGTCTCTCTAAAAGGGGCGTGTCTCTATATAAAGGGGGCGTGTCTCTTTGAAAGGGGACGTGTCTGCTGTGTGACCTCATACGTACCTTAAAGCGCGCGCTACACTCCTCACACACATGGGGGCGTGTCTCTGTGAAAGGGGCGTGTCTCTGTGAAAGGGGCGTGTCTCTCTCATACGTACCTTAAAGCGCGCGCTACACTCCTCACACATGGGGGCGTGTCTCTCTTAAGGGGGTGTGTCTCTGTGAAAAAGGGGCGTGTCTCTCTCATACGTACCTTAAAGCGTGCGTTACACTCCTCACACACATGGGGGCGTGTCTCTCTTAAGGGGGCGTGTCTCTGTGAAAAAGGGGTGTGTCTCTGAAAAGGGGCGTGTCTCTCTTAAGGGGGTGTGTCTCGGTGAAAAAGGGGCGTGTCTCTCTGAAAAAGGGGCGTGTCTCTCTGAAAAAGGGGCGTGTCTCTCTCATACGTACCTTAAAGCGTGCGTTACACTCCTCACACACATGGGGGCGTGTCTCTCTTAAGGGGGCGTGTCTCTCTGTGAAAGGGGCGTGTCTCTCTCATACGTACCTTAAACCGTGCGCTACACTCCTCACACACATGGGGGCGTGTCTCTCTAAAGGGGGCGTGTCTCAGTGAAAAAGGGGCGTGTCTCTCTCATACGTACCTTAAAGCGTGCGCTACACTCCTCACACACATGGGGGCGCTCTTCCGTGTGAACAAACATGTGCAGCCTGAGGTGGGACGCCTGTAAGAACCTGCGGCCACAGTCTGAACAGCTGAAAGGTCTGAGCGCCTCCTGCGCCGCCGTCAAACACCGATGTTTGTCCAGAGTTTGTTTGTACGCGAAGCCTTTCTCACAAACGTCACAGAAAAACGGCTTTTCTCCCGTGTGCAGCAACATGTGTGTGCTTAGCGTGTTCTTCCGGCGGAAACTCTGACCGCACACCGAACAGCTGAAAGGTTTCTGCCCCGAGTGATTCAGCAAGTGTCTGTTCAAGTCTCCCAAACGAGCGAACGCTTTCCCACACACGGGGCAGGGGCGGGGCTTAGCGGGGCAGGGGCGGGGCTTAGCGGGGCAGGGCTTAACCCTGTCACCAGGAGCTTCCACAGTCCAGTCCTCAGAGCTCAGGTCACAGTGAGACTGAAAGAGTCTGGATTCTTCTGTTTCAGATTCTTCTGTGATCGGCTCAAAGGAAACATCTGAGAAGTCCTCACAGTCCTCATGGTCCTCAGGGTCTTCAGGGTCTTCAGGGTCTTCAGGGTCCTCATGGTCCTCACAGTCCTCAGGGTCTTCAGGGTCCTCAGGGAGGCTCTGCTGGTTCTCCTCAGTCACATGTTGGTCTCTGTACTCCTCACAGGACTCGTCTGTGTTCTCCTGAGTCAGATGTTCCTGGATGTTCTCCTCGGTCAGATGTTCCTGGATGTTCTCCTCAGTCAGATGTTCCTGGATGTTCTCCTCGGTCAGATGTTCCTGGATGTTCTCCTCAGTCAGATGTTCCTGGATGTTCTCCTCGGTCAGATGTTCCTGGATGTTCTCCTCGGTCAGATGTTCCTGGATGTTCTCTTCGGTCAGCTGAAGCTCACAGGACTCGTGGTCGACTCTGAAGCTCCGCTCAGGCTCTTCTTCTCTCGCTCTGGACACAAACAAAAACACATTTATTCTTCTGTGGCACTTTTCTCATGTTTGATCAGCTTCTGGTCCAAACATTCTGCTTTGTCATGGTCAGGGTTTATTTATTTATTTAATTTATTTAGTTTTTGTAACAGTTTGTGTGAAGTGAGTTCTGAACAGTTTTGTAGGAGCTCCAGGTTTAACAAAGAAAATCTGTTTTAAAAATCCTTAACTAGTCAGAGGAGCACCTGTCAGAGGAGCACCTGTCAGAGGAGCACCTGTCACCTGTCAGAGGAGCACCTGTCAGAGGAGCACCTGTCAGAGGAGTACCTGTCACCTGTCATTAGCAGAGGTTTGATTTTGTAACTGTATTGTAGTATTGGACAGAGACGGTACAAATACACAGATGAATATAAAATGACATCAGTAAATTAAGCCAACAGCTGTTTATAATTCGGCTTGTGCTGTCGGAGCTTTGTTTGGTCTCCGTGACTCCCGGGACCGTGATGCTGACCTGTCCCTGCGGCTCCTGAGGCTCCGGGGCGGTGTGAGTCTCCCGGGGCTGAGTGAGAGTCTCCCGGGGCGGTGTGAGACTGTCCCGAGTCTCCTGAGGTCCCCGGGCTCCTCCTTTACCTCCCACAGCTCCGTCTCCTGCTTCTGCTTCACTTCTGCCATGTTTCACCGTCAAACTTTCAGGCTCCGCACAGAAGCACCGGCTGTTTACACGTGTTAGCATCGTTAGCACACACGTGTTAGCATGGTTAGCAGGCAGCTACAAAACATAACATCGGAGCTATTATGGTAAGATCTAGAGCTCGTGTTTCTGTTGCCATGGAAACTGCAGCGGCCATCTTGAGACTGCAGCAGCGCTGGTTTTAAACAGACTTAACTTTACAGAATCAGAGCCGCTTCTAACGTGGATATTTTATATTATCGGCTTCTGTTCTGAGTAAAAGTAAAACTGGTAATAAAACTAAAACAGTAGAGTTCAGGTGCACCACAGCCAACACTTTTACATGAGTAAAGCTACAGAAGTACATCTACTTCAGTTAACTGGCCTTTGTGGAGAAACAATAGAGGTTGTGCAGGTGACATCACAGCATTCTAAATGTTCATGCTGAGTGGCAAGGATGCATTAGAGTTAATGGAGAGAAAGGACATTTTCTCCTGTAAGAGTTCAATAAACAGATAAAACTGAAAAAATACACTACAGTTTGATAACAAATTCAACCCACCACAAGTCTACTGAGCACTGGGTTTGTAACTGACATGTAAACAGAGAAAATCAAGTCAACAGTTGTAGCAAAGCAGATAAACTTTAGCTTCTCACATTTATCAGACATTGAAATTACACACAATTAAACTTATGACCTTTTTCTTCTTAAAAAATAATTTTTTGAGTCCATTTGTTGCAGTTAAAATGTCCTAAATCATCAACTGTTTTTAGCAGACGAGCCGTTGCCACGACAACAAAGAAATACACTGAAGAAATGCCTCATTCTAAAGTTGCTAAGCATTTTTGGAATAAAATTAAGTCACCTGCATAATCTCTATAATCAACCTGAATAACTCTGAGACAAACACAATGATCGTTAGAAATGATGAAGTTTTTATAAATACACAACGTCACAGCAGGTTTGCACTAGTTTTATGAACAAAACATGTCTTTGGATTTAAAAGTAGCTCGTTTTGAAACTGTAAAGATTAGGACACATATTAAAAAGTTTTAATACTTCAGTAAAACAACCATGTAAGTCTAGTACAAGAGTAGAAATACTTTTTGAGTCATAATGAACGATAAAATCAAACTGAAATAAAACTAAACAGAATCTTAATCACACTGGAGACATTAAGTGTGTAATGTTAATTTAATACAATAAAACAGTTTTGTTTACACTGATCTGGGTTTATTTTCTTTGGAGTGAAAAATAATGACACGACTCTTGGAACATTTTATAAAAGTGTTTTAAAGTCAACAAGACAAAGTTTAAAAACAAAATTAAAAATATCACAAAATAATCTGAGAAAAAAAGAATAAAACATGATATTTACAATTATAATGATCTGACACAAGTCACTCTCTCTCCTCTTTCTCCATCAGTCCCAGATCTCCCTCTCCTTCTCTCTCTTTCACTTCTTTAGTCCAGGTTCTATCTCTCTCCTCCTCCTCCCGGCTCTATCTCTCCTTCTCTCCCTCTCCTCTCTCTCTCTCACTTCATTCTCTTCTTCAGTCCTCGCTCTATCTCTCCCTCTCTCTCTCACTTCCTTCTCTCTCTCTCTCTCTCTCTCATTTCTTCCTCTTCTTCAGTCCTCGCTCTCTCTCTCTCTCTCACTTCCTTCTCTTCTTCAGTCCCGGCTCTATCTCTCCTTCTCTCCCTCTCTCTCTCACTTCCTTCTCTCTCTCTCTCTCTCCCTCTCCTCTCTCTCTCTCTCACTTCTTCCTCTTCTTCAGTCCCAGCTCTATCTCTCCTTCTCTCTTTCCTTTCACGCTGAACAGTCGCTTCGCTCGCTCAGATAAAGTTCCTCCACACTTTAGACCTCGTTTCATTAGTTCCTCCTTCAGAACGTTCAGACCCAGAACCTCCAGGTCCTCGGGACACGAGACCGAGTCCAGGTCCAGGTCCTGAGGAGACGAGACCGAGTCCAGGTCCACCAGGGGGCGCTGTAACACAGAGAGAATCAGGTCAGAGTCAGGTCGTCTGATTCTGTGAGAACAAGCTCTGCACAGAAGAACAGCCTGGCCCTTTCCGAAACCAGTTCCTCCTCCCTTTTCCTCCTCACTTCTGCTAACTCCTCACTGAGGACTCCTTCACAGCTGTAGGAGGTTGCTTCATTAGAGCGCTCAGAGCTGTGGCTTTGGAACTGCACTTTCCTCGCTCAGACTGAAGAGACACGCCCCCTACTGGAAGAGACACGCCCCCTACTGAAGAGACAGCCCCCTACTGACGCACTTTTATTAAAGTTTGATTCAAATAAAGAGAATTGACTCTTATTAAGAGGCATTTTGATGATAATATTGATACTAGCACTATCCTACTCCAGACTAATATTCATCCCAGTTCTCAAAACGCACTGACTTGGTCAAAATACACTTTTTTATTTAACTAGACATGCCAGAAGGATTTACACTGTCAACAACCACAACAAGCATGAAAAAAACGGCTTTGTATTGAGGCAACTGTCATTAAAATAAAAAAGATGCAATATTTCTCAGTGTTTCTTGTGTTTACATGAGTGGATAATATGTTTTTAAACGTCTAATTTCCTAAATAAGATGACACATAATGCACGCATGCTGTTTTATTTGTTTAATCTGCATTACTGACGTTGTGTCTTTGCTGTTGCTAAAAGTAGATCCTATAAATAAAAATACATTTATAATGTTGAATTGTGTCTAGGGATGATTTCTCTTTATTTATCAAAGCCTTTCAGTCTCTAACAAATGCACAAATAAAGTTGTTTGTTCTTCTAAATAAACGTGGAACTAAACGTGTGGTGTGTTGTCCACGTCGGGCTGCTCTCAGGTGTTACACACACGTGTTTAGTGTGCAGTGACAGCCCACTCGCTCTGAAGGATCTTATAAGACACTTTTCCTCCCTCCTCACTCCGTTTCGAACAGCACTTACCTGTCGGCTCCTTCACGGGAACGCGCAAAGAGAGGAATAGTGCGTAGGAAAAGGAAGGAGGACGCGGTTTCGGAAAGGGCCTCTGAGTGTTTGTTGAGAAATAAATCACTTAGAATCACTTTATTGACTTTAGACTTTTACCTGCTCCACAGTCTGGTCCTGGTCCTGGGTCTGGTCCAGGGTCTGCCCCGGACTGGGACTGGACTCTGTGGGTTTGGTCTGGTCTGGTTCAGGACTGGACTCTGTGGGTTTGGTCTGGTCTGGATCAGGACTGGACTCTGTGGGTTTAGTCTGGTCTGGACCAGGACCGGACTCTGTGGGTTTAGTCTGGTCTGGTTCAGGACTGGACTCTGTGGGTTTAGTCTGGTCTGGACTGGGACCGGACTCTGTGGGTTTGGTCTGGTCTGGACCAGGACTAGACTGGTTCTGTGGCTCTGGACGGTTCCTGGTTCCTGAGGTTCCTGGTTCTTCTGACGGTCCAGGACTAGACTCAGACTCTGACGTGGCTCTCTCTGGGTCCGGGTTTGGGTCTGACTCTGGGTCTGACTCTGGGTCTGAGTCCTGGTCCAGGTCTTCATCGGAGCTCAGGTCTAGTCCGGTCCTGGACACAAAGGTTTAGAGACTTTAAACTAACAAACATGACAGAAGTCACACGAGTTTATGTTTGTGAAGGAAATGTGGCCTTTCAGAAACTTTTATATTTAGATTAAATTAGATTTAGATAAACTGAGCCGCTCTAAACTGAGCCGCTCCAAACTGAGCCGCTCCAAACTGAGCCGCGCTAAGTGAGGATGAGAAGAATCAGGGTTAGAACACTTCAGGCCCCAGACAAGTGAAAACTCAGCGAGAGAAGGAGTTTCACATCTTCAGAGTTTAAACTGGACGAAGTGAAGAAGCTCCACAGCTCTCTCTCTTTCCCCTCTCTCTCTCTCTCTTCTTTAGGCCCGGCTCTATCTCTCTCTCTCTCTCTCTCTCTCTCTCTCCTTTAGGCCCGGCTCTCTCTCTCCTTCCTGCCACTCACCAGCTGAAGGGGGCGCTGCTGCTGCTACGGCTCTTCTTACTCTGAGGACCTTCTCTCTCCTCACTCGGACGTTTGGAAGATTCAGGTCTGACCACCGAGCTGGAGGAGGCCTGAAGACCTGAGGAGAACATCAGAAGAACATCAAGAGAAACATCAGAGAAATAAAGGAACATCAGGAGAACATCAGGAGAACATCAGAACAATAGGACAACAGAGAAATAAGAGCAGAGAGTTGGAGGAGGCCTGCAGACCTGAGGAGAACATCAGAGAAACATGAGAACAGCAAAGGAACATCAGCAGAGAAACACAAAGAGAAACAAGAGCACAGAGCTGGAGAAGAAATGCTTTGGTTTGGTTTACTGTAGTCCTACTTTAGACCTGGTTCAGACCTGGTTTAGTCCTGGTTTAGACCTGGTTTAGACCTGGTTTAGACCTGGTTTAGACCTGGTTTAGTCCTGGTTTAGACCTGGTTTAGTCCTGGTTTAGACCTGGTTTAGACCTGGTTTAGACCTGGTTCAGACCTGGTTTAGTCCTGGTTTAGTCCTGGTTTACACCTGGTTTAGTCCTGGTTTAGACCTGGTTTAGACCTGGTTTAGACCTGGTTCAGACCTGGTTTAGTCCTGGTTTAGTCCTGGTTTACACCTGGTTTAGTCCTGGTTTAGACCTGGTTTAGACCTGGTTTAGTACCTTTGATGACAGAGTCTTCCAGGCGTTCAGACAGTTCGTGACACTGCTGTAGACCTGGTTTAGTCCTGGTTTAGACCTGGTTTAGTCCTGGTTTAGACCTGGTTTAGTCTGTTTAGTCCTGGTTTAGACCTGGTTTAGTCCTGGTTTAGACCTGGTTCAGACCTGGTTTAGTACCTTTGATGACAGAGTCTTCCAGGCGTTCAGACAGTTCGTGACACTGCTGTAGACCTGGTTTAGACCTGGTTCAGACCTGGTTTAGTCCTGGTTTAGTCCTGGTTTAGTCCTGGTTTAGACCTGGTTTAGTCCTGGTTTAGACCTGGTTTAGACCTGGTTTAGTACCTTTGATGACAGAGTCTTCCAGGCGTTCAGACAGTTCGTGACACTGCTGTAGACCTGGTTTAGACCTGGTTCAGACCTGGTTTAGTCCTGGTTTAGTCCTGGTTTAGTCCTGGTTCAGACCTGGTTTAGACCTGGTTTAGTCCTGGTTTAGACCTGGTTTAGTCTGGTTTAGACCTGGTTTAGACCTGGTTCAGACCTGGTTTACACCTGGTTTAGTCCTGGTTTAGTACCTTTGATGACAGAGTCTTCCAGGCGTTCAGACAGTTCGTGACACTGCTGTAGACCTGGTTTAGACCTGGTTTAGTCCTGGTTTAGTCCTGGTTTAGTCCTGGTTTAGTCCTGGTTTAGACCTGGTTTAGTCCTGGTTTAGACCTGGTTTAGACCTGGTTTAGTACCTTTGATGACAGAGTCTTCCAGGCGTTCAGACAGTTCGTGACACTGCTGTAGACCTGGTTTAGACCTGGTTCAGACCTGGTTTAGTACCTTTGATGACAGAGTCTTCCAGGCGTTCAGACAGTTCGTGACAATGCTGTAGACCTGGTTTAGACCTGGTTCAGACCTGGTTTAGTACCTTTGATGACAGAGTCTTCCAGGCGTTCAGACAGTTCGTGACACTGCTGTAGACCTGGTTTAGTCCTGGTTCAGACCTGGTTTAGTCCTGGTTTAGTCCTGGTTTAGACCTGGTTTAGACCTGGTTTAGACCTGGTTTAGACCTGGTTCAGACCTGGTTTAGACCGTACCTTTGATCACAGAGTCTTCCAGGCGTTCAGACAGTTCGTGACACTGCTGTAGACCTGGTTTAGTCCTGGTTTAGACCTGGTTTAGTCCTGGTTTAGACCTGGTTTAGTCCTGGTTTAGACCTGGTTTAGACCTGGTTCAGACCTGGTTTAGTCCTGGTTTAGTCCTGGTTTACACCTGGTTTAGTCCTGGTTTAGACCTGGTTTAGACCTGGTTTAGTACCTTTGATGACAGAGTCTTCCAGGCGTTCAGACAGTTCGTGACACTGCTGTAGACCTGGTTTAGACCTGGTTCAGACCTGGTTTAGTACCTTTGATGACAGAGTCTTCCAGGCGTTCAGACAGTTCGTGACAATGCTGTAGACCTGGTTTAGACCTGGTTCAGACCTGGTTTAGTACCTTTGATGACAGAGTCTTCCAGGCGTTCAGACAGTTCGTGACACTGCTGTAGACCTGGTTTAGACCTGGTTCAGACCTGGTTTAGTACCTTTGATGACAGAGTCTTCCAGGCGTTCAGACAGTTCGTGACACTGCTGTAGACCTGGTTTAGTCCTGGTTCAGACCTGGTTTAGACCTGGTTTAGTCCTGGTTTAGACCTGGTTTAGACCTGGTTTAGACCTGGTTCAGACCTGGTTTAGACCGTACCTTTGATGACAGAGTCTTCCAGGCGTTCAGACAGTTCGTGACACTGCTGTGTGAACTTGGAGTCGGTGAAGTTATGTTTAGGTTCGGCCAGTTTCTTCTGAAGTCTTTCCAAACGTCTTTGTTCTTTCTCAGCTTCTCTCTCGGCCTGTTTCTTCAGCCACTCGGCCATTCTAAAGCAAACAGAGATATAGGGACTTAAACATTCTGCAGCAAACAAATAAATAAAGAGAGACTTAAACATTCTGCAGCAAACAAATAAATAAAGAGAGACTTAAACATTCTGCAGCAAACAAATAAATAAAGAGAGACTTAAACATTCTGCAGCAAACAAATAAATAAAGAGAGACTTAAACATTCTGCAGCAAACAAATAAATAAAGAGAGACTTAAACATTCTGCAGCAAAGAGAGGTAAAGAGAGACTTAAACACTGCACCAAACATAAAATAAACAATGTGTTGTGTTCACTTTGAGCAGAACTCAGACTAACTCTGGACAGTGTTTGTGTTTGTGCATCAACAGGTCAAACTTAAGATTTTCAACCACAAAACAAACATTTTAAGACGTTCAAACGCATTGTGACCTTTAGTATTTCACAAAGCTGCTTCCTCTCCAGAGAGAAGCAGCTTTGTGATGGTCCAGATATTTTTTTACAATTCTAAATGTGAACAAAACAGAACAGATCATTCTGCTCAGGTCTGTGTGTGTCTGTAGTTGTGGGTGTTTAGTTGTGTATATTTCTTACTCTTTCTCATGATTGACGTCTCTCAGTCTCCGCCCGCTCAGGTCTGTGTGTGTAGTTGTGTGTTGTGTGTCTGTACGTAGTTGTGGGTGTTTAGTTGTGTATTGTGTGTAGTAGTTGTGTGTTGTGTATATTTCTTACTCTTTCTCGTGGTTCACGTCTCTCAGTCTCCTCCCGCTCAGGTCTGTATAGGTGTGTATAAGTGTAGTTGTGTGTTGTGTGTCTGTAGTGGTGGGTGTTTAGTTGTGTGTAGTTGTGTGTAGTAGTTGTGTGTTGTGTATATTTCTTACTCTTTCTCGTGGTTCACGTCTCTCAGTCTCCTTCCGCTCAGGTCGCGACAGGCTTCTCTGTTTGTCGTCTTTTCGATCTGAGCTCCGAGCGCTCGCAACATCGAGCCGAAACCTGGACATTAGCACAAGTGTTAGCACAAGTGTTAGCGACGCTAAACCTGACGCAAACTCCTGATCCCAACTTTGTGTCTAAAATCTGAAACGTTAGAGTTATGGTGCGTTCAGACCTGACAGCGTACTTGTGTTTTTGCCTCCATTTTAAATGTTAAGTCAATATAAACCTGCGTTTACATTGGGTCTTTTTTCAAAGACTTGGTCGCTTGTTTCTCTGAAAATCTGGCGACACAAAACAAACCACATGGACCTGATCTGGACTGATAAGCCTCACATGGATCTAAACCTGCCGTAGGACGTGACACTGGAGGAGGACAGAGTGTTTAAACCTGCTGTAGGACGTGACACTGGAGGAGGACAGAGTGTTTAAACCTGCTGTAGGACGTGACACTGGAGGAGGACAGAGTGTTTAAACCTGCTGTAGGACGTGACACTGGAGGAGGACAGAGTGTTTAAACCTGCTGTAGGACGTGACACTGGAGGAGGACAGAGTGTTTAAACCTGCTGTAGGACGTGACACTGGAGGAGGACAGAGTGTTTAAACCTGCTGTAGGACGTGACACTGGAGGAGGACAGAGTGTTTAACCTGCTGTAGGACGTGACACTGGGAGGAGGACAGAGTGTTTAAACCTGCTGTAGGACGTGACACTGGAGGAGGACAGAGTGTTTAAACCTGCTGTAGGACGTGACACTGGAGGAGGACAGAGTGTTTAAACCTGCTGTAGGACGTGACACTGGAGGAGGACAGAGTGTTTAAACTGCTGTAGGACGTGACACTGGAGGAGGACAGAGTGTTTAAACCTGCTGTAGGACGTGACACTGGAGGAGGACAGAGTGTTTAAACCTGCTGTAGGACGTGACACTGGAGGAGGACAGAGTGTTTAAAACCTGCCGTAGGACGTGAACTGGAGGAGGACAGAGTGTTTAAACCTGCTGTAGGACGTGACCTGGAGGGGACAGAGTGTTTAAACCTGCTGTAGGACGTGACACTGGAGGAGGACAGAGTGTTTAAACCTGCCGTAGGACGTGACACTGGAGGAGGACAGAGTGTTTAAACCTGCTGTAGGACGTGACACTGGAGGAGGACAGAGACAGCAAAACAACTGTCCCTCTCTCCTCTCCTTCTCTCTCTCAGTGATCTGTCTACCAGCAAAACAAACACTTTTACAAACAAACGGAACGAGAAGAAGAGTGTCCTTGTCTCAGACCCCTCCACACACATTGGGGCATTTTGGAGCTTGTTGGGGCGTAAGCTTCAAAAATATTCTGCATCAAAACACGCTTTGATGTGGGAATTTAGACGCTTACCCTGAATGTACACTGACTGAGGCGGGTTCGGGTCGGGACACGTGCGGGTTTCTGGCGAAGTACCTCTTACACCAGATGCTGTCAACTGTGGTCCGGATTTGTCCCAAGTCAGATGGGCGCATTGGTTTTAAGTAGGGATGGGCGATATATCGGTACAGATATCGATATCGGCCGATATTGACGGTATTTTGTGATATCGGTATCGGTCCGATATCGAAATGACGACCGATATTTGGCGCCGATATTTTTAGGGGAGGTTCTCCAGTCTCTCTGTGGGCATATACCAGCTTCAATTTGACCTAAAAACTTCATATTTGCAATTTTGAACAGACTAAAGAATAAAAAGTATATATAAACAAACAATTAAGCTAAAATCAGTCTTTATATTTACATAATAAATCCACAAAATATTTTTTTTATCTCAGATAATTATATTTGTTTGTAAGTTTTTGATCTTGTGAGTTGTGCTGTGGATTTTAAAGCAGAACCAAGCAACTTCAGCAGTAGAGCTCCCCCTACAGTTCTCTTCTGTAAACACCAGCATCAGACCTAAACACAACTTTTTTCCTTATGTAATTTTTTTAAATCAATTTATTATTTTTTTCAAACAAGGCAAAGAAAAGTACATTCAAATATCTGACACTGTCAAATGTACAAATAAAAGCCAGTGTTTCTCGTTTCTCAGAAGAGCTGTCAAATATAAGTGCAGGTTTTCCAGCAGGAGGCAGCAGAGAGCAGATATTAGCTTAAAATGTGAAGAAAATACATTTGTAACCATCACACAAACTAACAAAGACATTTAACAAAGTCAGATCTGCTTTAAAATATACCTATCGGTATCGGCAGTTATCGGTTATCGGCCAGAGCAGAGGGCCAACTATCGGTTATCGGTATCGGCACAAAAATTTCATATCGGCCCATCCCTAGTTTTAAGCACTTTCTAAGTTCTGCCCTGTGTACATCCAGGGTTAAAGGCTGTCCGGTCTGAACGCAGCATTAGAGTTAGAGTTTAGTCTCACCTCCTTTGCCCCCCGGCAGACGTGGCTCCAGGTGATACACAGACCCATGACTCAGAAGCTGCTGTTTGTCCACGAGTCGACCGTTACACACGATGTAGAAATCACACAGGCCCTAAAGAGGTACAACAACAACACAGTTACACAACAACACACACGCTTACAACAACTGTTACAAAACAACAGTTACACACGACGTAGAAATCACACCGGCCCTAAAGAGTCACAACAACATGTTTACATAACACACAGCAAAACACAACTAAAACCTAATAACACATTTAAACACATTTACAAACAGAACATGTGACTTTAAATCTGGACTGAAGTTTTATTTAAACAGAAAACACAGACGAGTCTTTCACAAGTGGAAACGATAAACTTTATCTCTGTAAATGAACAAACAGGAAGAGGTGTTTGCAGAATATAAAAGTTTAGATAATATCGTCACTGTTGTCTTGTAAATCTGTAAAATCAGAACATCGAGTTTGTCGTTTGTAGTAAAAAGGAAACAAACAGTAAGTCACATTGTGTAAACTGAGAGTCGATCGGTCACTTATTACATTTATTCAGATTTTATTACATAAACATCTTGTTTAGCCGTTTCTGTTTGTATTATGAGTAGCTTAGCATGCTAACATCTGAGCAGTTTGGGTCGGATCATTGAGACTCTGTTAGTTTTGTCTCTAATCAACTACAACCTAATTACTCTGATCATTAAACTTTAACTCAAACATTTAAAGACACGCTTCATGCTTAGTTTGAAATAATATTGTCTAATTATTGTAATCGGTGAAAAGTCAAACAAATACCGGGATTCTCGGGGTCGGACTGATGACGTGACGTGATGTTTGTTTGGTAGCCGATGACGCGAAGGAGAAAGCATCAAATAGCTGTACGTTCTCGAGGTCGGACTGGTGACGCTTTGTTTTGTTTGCCGACGACCGAAGGGGAAAAACATCAACTTGCTGTACGTAAAAATGCTTGCCAGATGCCTCAAATACTAATGTTTGGAAACTGTAAACAACCACTGTGCGGTGGTGAGTGAAAGTTTAAATTTAAAGTTACTTTACGTTGTTGTTTTACGTTGTTGTTTTCCCCTTCGTTTGGCGTTGCCACAACACGATGGCGCTAGTCCGACCCCGAGAATAACTATTAACATCTCTACTCTGGAGCTAACGGAACATTCTGGTTCATTATAAAGATAAATATTTAATAAATGTTTAGTCTGAATGATCTGAAACACTTCTGAGAGAAAACCAAACACTTTTAATCAGTTTAACTCTTTTACACTAAAACAAACTGAACTAAACCACTTCTGCTTCTTTAATCTGAACTTTCTGTTTGTAGCGTTAGCATTAGCTTAGCATCGCTCTGCTTCTGCGCTTAACCCGCTCGTTCCCGGGTCAGAACCGGGTTAAACTGGCCCGGTTCGGCTCGTTTTCTCACCGTGACCCGCTCCAGCTCCAGCAGAAGCTCCTCCGCCGCAGAAAAACCGTGAAACAAACGCATTTTCAGCCCGAGAACCGGAGCGTTCACCCACACCGCCGCCATTTTGTGTCTCTGTGCGTCACTACGTTACTGCGTCACTGTTTATGTGCGTCACTCAGAAACGCCGCCTACAGGCCGCGCGGCGAACTGTCACTGCTCCGTCTGCGTTTGGATTTTTACTTCACATTTTAACACAATCAGAGTTAAAATAAGAATATAACTCACAAGATTAAAACTCAGAGTTTAAACCAGATTATAACTCAGAAAGTTATAAACAGAGTCACGTGTTTAGGAGACTGTTAACGGTTAAGTATAAAACCCCGGACATGTCTTTGCTCCAGTCTGTCTCCAGGAGGCGCTGTTGTTGCCCTGTGTCTCTCCGCGCGGTGGCATGCTGGGACAGATCCAAGATGGCGGCGCAGTGCGGGGTCAGGTGGTGTCTCTGGAGCTCGGTTCGGACGCGGTTCTGTTTGGTCCCGGGAGCGCGCGGCGTGTGCTCCGGGTCCTCCGGGTCTCAGTCCGGGTCTGGGTCTGAGGCCGGGTCCGGTCCTGGCTCCAGTCCTGATCCCAGCCCCAGTCCTGATCCTAGCCCAGGTCCCAGTCCCGGTCCAGGTCCAGGTTCCGGGTTCCTGGCGGCGCTGGAGCATCAGGAGGACCTGCAGGAGTCTCTGCGGGAGGAGGCTGGTTCTGGGGCCGGACACAGACGCTCTGAAGCCGGGTTCAGACGCTCTCAGGGCGGACACTCGGACCGAAGCTTCGCGGAGCTGCTCCGGAGCTCGAGCCTGGTTCAGATGGGACCCGCTAAAGACAAGGTCAGTCACGTGTTTTACCCGGGACAGTCCGGGACAGTCTGGGACAAAGCTCCGTGTCGTCTGTTGTAAGAAAAGCCCACTGAGTTGTCCCAGTTTTAGGCAACAGAAAGAAAAGGGTGTATTGTAATTTCTTTAGTTAAAGTTGAGAAAAACCTGTATAAATTGAGCTACATTTCAATTCAACATTTTCAATTCAAACAGATGTACAATAACACTAAGCCTAAGCCATTCATGGACTAAATACTTTCTAAATACTTTCTTTTTTACCAAAATATTGTTACATCCAAACCAGTCAGTTTTATTTTGAAAAGTCATGACCAGAGCTTTGAAGCTGAAATAAAAAAAGATGTGATGCTGTAAAAGAGTTTAAATCTTTCTGTTTTGAGCTGAAATCTGAACTAAATCACTTTGAGACTTTACTGTGGATATATTATTGTGTCTGAAGCTGTAAAAACCAAAGTGTTTCTGCACAAAGTATAAACTCACAGACTCAATCACTCAGAAAGTCTTACATTTCATACAAGAACCTGTCCACTGTCTCTGTGAGCGACTGTTCACTTCAATCAAATTCAAATCACAGTTTTATTCCCAAACACAAACTTGTTTCAGGTTCAGGGCGGGTCACTGTTACTGAGTGGGAGGGTTAGAGGAGGGAAGGTTCGTCTCACTGTGAAGCTTTGTGACTCTGTGTCTGAAATAAGCTGTCCAAATAAAGATTACTTACATATCTTGTCTAATATAAGTCCCTGTGACCTCTGACCTCTGTGGCAGGTGGTTTGGGGAAGGTGGTCCAGGTCCTGAACCAGGACTTGTATGTGGACTTTGGAGGGAAGTTTCACGCTGTGGTCCGGACTCAGGACGGTTCGGTTCTGCCCCGAGGAACCAGAGTCCGGCTCAGGCTCCAGGATTTAGAGCTGACGTCACGTTTCCTGGGCCACAACACCGACACCACCCTCCTGGAGGCTCAGGCGGTCCTACTGGGGCCAGACGGGGCCAGACCGGGTCTAAAACAGGACTAAACCAGGACTAAACCAGGACTAAACCCTCCTGGAGGCTCAGGCGGTCCTACTGGGGCCAGACGGGGCCAGACCGGGTCTAAAACAGGACTAACCAGGACTAAACCAGGACTAAACCCTCCTGGAGGCTCAGGCGGTCCTACTGGGGCCAGACGGGGCCAGACCGGGTCTAAAAACAGGACTAAACCAGGACTAAACCAGGACTAAACCCTCCTGGAGGCTCAGGCGTCCTACTGGGGCCAGACGGGCCAGACCGGGTCTAAAACAGGACTAAACCAGGACTAAACCAGGACTAAACCCTCCTGGAGGCTCAGGCGGTCCTACTGGGGCCAGACGGGGCCAGACCGGGTCTAAAACAGGACTAAACAGGACTAAACCAGGACTAAACCCTCCTGGAGGCTCAGGCGGTCCTACTGGGGCCAGAGGGGGCCAGACCGGGTCTAAAACAGGACTAAACCAGGACTAAACCAGGACTAAACCCTCCTGGAGGCTCAGGCGGTCCTACTGGGGCCAGAGGGGGCCAGACCAGGTCTAAAACAGGACTAAACACTGACACCACCCTCCTGGAGGCTCAGGCGGTCCTACTGGGGCCAGACGGGGCCAGACCAGGTCTAAAACAGGACTAAACCAGGACTAAACCCTCCTGGAGGCTCAGGCGGTCCTACTGGGGCCAGACGGGGCCAGACGGGTCTAAAACAGGACTAAACCAGGACTAAACCCTCCTGGAGGCTCAGGCGGTCCTACTGGGGCCAGACGGGGCCAGACCAGGTCTAAAACAGGACTAAACCAGGACTAAACCCTCCTGGAGGCTCAGGCGGTCCTACTGGGGCCAGACGGGGCCAGACCAGGTCTAAAAACAGGACTAAACCAGGACTAAACCCTCCTGGAGGCTCAGGCGGTCCTACTGGGGCCAGAGGGGGCCAGACCGGGTCTAAAACAGGACTAAACACTGACACCACCCTCCTGGAGGCTCAGGCGGTCCTACTGGGCCAGACCGGGTCTAAAACAGGACTAAACCAGGACTAAACCAGGACTAAACCCTCCTGGAGGCTCAGGCAGTCCTACTGGGGCCAGAGGGGGCCAGACCGGGTCTAAAACAGGACTAAACCAGGACTAAACACCAACACCACCCTCCTGGAGGCTCAGGCGGTCCTACTGGGGCCAGAGGGGGCCAGACCGGGACTAAAACAGGACTAAACCAGGACTAAACCAGGACTAAACCCTCCTGGAGGCTCAGGCGGTCCTACTGGGGCCAGACGGGGCCAGACCAGGTCTAAAACAGGACTAAACCAGGACTAAACCCTCCTGGAGGCTCAGGCGGTCCTACTGGGGCAGAGGGGGCCAGACCGGGTCTAAAACAGGACTGAAGTGGGCTGAATCAGGTGGTTGTATATTATGTACTGATGATGAATGTGTTAAATAAAAGTATTTATATAAACATGCTTTACATTTGTTTTTGTTTTGTTAAATGTTTGATCTAAAAATAGAAATAAAGAAACATTGTAGCTACAAATCAGTTTAATTTTGTGTCTTAAACGAGCAATACTAGACCTTCCAAGCAGACGAACACCATGAGTGAGAGAGGAGAGGAGAGAGAGAGAGAGAGAGAGAAAGAAAGAGAGAGTAGAGAGAGAAGAGAGAAAGAGAGAGAAAAGAGAAGAGAAAGGAGAGAGAGGAGAGAGAGAGAGGAGAAAGAGAGAAGAGAGAGTGAAAGAGAGAGAAAGAGAGAGAGAGAGTGAAAGAGAGAAAGAGAGAAAGAAGAGAGAGAGATAGAGAGAGAGAGAAGAGAGAGAAAGAGAGAGAGAGAGAGCAGAGTAAAGTGAAGCAGCAGCAGCATTATATGGTAGTTGGTCAGATTAAACATCTCTGCTGTCTTCATGAAGTGATAAAATAAACCGATAAACAAAAACAGTTGACCAGGAGGGGGCTCTATCTGTGCACGTCCCTGGCTCAGGTTATAAATCATAGTTTTACAAAAGTGAAAGACTGAGTTTGATCTAAATCAATTTATTTTTGCAAATCACACATCTGAAATTTAACAAATAGAAATGTTCAGAAATTCAAAAGTAAACAGTCACTGGTCAAACATGTGGGAGAAGATTATTTTAAACAGATTCCCACCAAAAAGAGACATTAGTCATTTGTCTGGAACCTGACACAAAAATCCATAAATAATAAAAATGAACAAGGTTTAGGTCCTGTTACTTTCCATCTCAGACGCTCAGCAGGAGGACACATAAAAGTAAGTCTTTATTTGTACAGTGCATTTCACAGACACAGAGTCACAAAGCTTCACAGTGAGATGAACCCCTCCTCACTCAGTGACAGTAAACTGCCCTGGGGCATAAAAGAAGAGATGTACAAGTCAAATCATTATAAACACACGGGCCAGATTTATCAAGCATTTGCTCATGTGCAAAACATGTTAGGAGGAGCAAAACCCTTGGCGTAGCTGATATTTTTCTCTCACGCTCTAAAGATGCAGAGTTTGAGGTGGTTCATGTCTGTTTTGTTTAGTTTGTTGTAAGTGCATCTTCCAGTATTAAAGTTTGTGTAAAATGTTCATAAATAACATGATTTTTTTTTTTTTTTTTGCACCCGCAATTTAGCACCTGGCTTGATTAATCAGGCCACAGTAAATTATCGCCATCAGTTACAAAGAACGATTCCCAAAAGTAAAACCAATACAAAAATCAATACATAATCAAAAGCAGTGTTGTACAGGCCTATTGTATATTACGTCAAATTACAGATACAATTTACACACAATATATTTATACAATATTTTACACATCGATTGGATCAATTGTATTTCTTTTTTTTTTTTTTTTTTTACTTTATTGCCCATAGTGCAACAATCACAGGCAATTTACATAACAAGAACAAACGTGTTAGGTTTGGCTCCATCAAAATAATATAAATAAATAACAAAGTGCAGAAAGCAAGTAGTACATATTGGTATCAAGCATTGATTACTCAAAAAGTAATGCACTCGTGACCAACACATTTTTAGTTGGAGTTGTGCAGTCAGACTCTCTATAATGTACAACTGCTTCAGTTTTTGAGTCCACTGAGTAATGTTTGGCGAGACAAAGTGAGGTGCCCAGGAGCATGATTAGAAGACGGAAACAACGCAAATAATACATCATATTTGTACTTTAAGCAGAGGATTTGGAGCAGCCATTAAAATTGCAACACCACACTGGAATCTATGTTGTTATTGAGTATTATACATTTAAATTGAAAGTAATTTGTTTGTTTATTCCTCATCACCAGGCTAAATTCAAGTTCATTTACAATAACAAAACGTCTTTATCAATATATCCAGTCTGCAGTCATTTCTTATCCTCTGTTCTATTATTACAGAATGTTATAGATCATCGATAAAAGTCCACAAATACCCCTGGCCTTGTGTATCCTTGACTTAAAGCGGCTACATCGGGTTTGGTTTGTTGGCTAATGGTTTTTTGAGTGATATTAATGTTCACGTACAATCAGCTGTCGTTTCATTATAATTCAATCAGTCCTCCATCTTGGGTCTTCGGTGCTTTTACTCGGGCCCCAGGGGAGGGCAGTGTCCATAAGGCATGCCTGTACTTTACATTATTGATATGTTCTTAAAGCGACAGCGCAACAAACGAAAACGCATGGAAACAGTGGAGCCACGTATCAAAAATGTGAATGGTATTTTGTCGTAATAGTTTTTTGGCCTGCACAAAACACATTATATTTTAAAGATGACTTATTATGTAAAATCAATCCGTCAATTCATGTTAAAACAGTATCTTTCATCATTAGTTTACTCACTGTCACCTATCACTTATCCCCACCCACTTGTCTGTGTTTACTTGTTATTAGTAAAAAAAAAATAAAATCAGATTCAGAGTAAAATATGTAGTGATCAAAAGCAAAATGTAAAAATTTGGTTGTTACTCGATGGTAAAAATACAGTAGGTCTCATACTACATCGTTTTTTGTTTGTAGCTTGTTAGATAAACATTGTTTGATGTTATACTAGCTAGAGCAGGGCATTATAACTTAAAAATTGTATCACGATATGAAAAAGAACATCGATAACGATATAATTGACGATATGGCTAAAGCTGGCGTTAATAAATGTAATTAAATGGCTCNACCTGAGCTTTAGTCACTCTGGAGATCTCATAAGACTCTGGTTTAGACCTGCGTTTCACGTCTTGAGCGTCTTTAGACTCGATCATAAATTAAGAACCAACCTGGTTATACCAGATTGTAACAACCCACACCCAAACCTCATCCAAGACATCACCACTTGGTCATCTCACGATCCTCAAGGCTCATTAAGTCCAATGGTATAAATTAAAAAACAACTGGTTCATAACGTCTGGATATTTAGACGCTGGTTTATCGACCTGGCTTCTTGCCACTAATGGTTCAGGAAACCTCGTTAATTACGATCCGGCGAATTAGTCCTGGTTTCACCCTGGCTTTACCGCATCCTGGTTTAGACGCTAGTTAGACTAGAGTTATATGAAGTATACGTTATGATGATCAGAGTCTTCACTAACCCGATCTCAGCAGCTACAACATCGTTAGTCATAAAACTAAGGACACCCCTACAAAACACAGCTGTAAAGTAATGGCTACTATAGTCGTCCTAGATGTAAGTTAAGACTGGTTTAGCTCTACCAACACTACACAACTGAACAAACACCCCCCCCCCAAGCACTCAACACAACACCCAGAACACTCAAACAAAGAAGATCTAAACACCTTATAACAGCAGTGGCATATTAGATCCATGAGTTTAAGTCCCTGGTTTAGACTGGTTTAGTCCTGGTTTAGCCTCGGTTCAGATCCTTGGTTTTGTACTACACATACCTTTCTGATACGATCCCACGCACGCTAATCCAAAGCGTTCATGACAAGTATTAGTCACAACCGATAACATGCTGTCCGTACATAGAGCATTTAACCTGAATCTCACAGAAGACTCGGTTTAAGCTCATGGTTCTCGACTCAGACTGGTATAACTAAGTCCACCTGGTTTAAACGACAAATAGGTTAATCAATCCCTATGGTTTCAGACTGGTTTTAGACCTGGGATTATCACACGCAAAACTAGTCCCAAAAACCACAAAAACAGAAGAGAAAACAATTGATGACAGCGAGCTCTTCATACATCTCAAGACGTCCAGAACCGTTCGTAGACAGACTAACCATTAACAACATACCCACACCACTACACAACCCAACAAACCGAACAACAAATCAATACCACTCAAAGCTGAAATAAAGCATAGAGATTTAGACGTGGTTCAGACAGCCTGGTTTAGTCTCTGGGTATAAAGTCTCTGGTATTGTCCTGCGTGGTGTGAGCCTGGTTAGACCTGGCTTAGTCTGAATGGTTCTAAGCCAGTGGTTAATAGTCCTGGTTTATGAAGCCTGGTTTAGACCTGGTATCAAGAACATTGGTTTAACCACCTGGTTTAGTCCTGGTATACTAGATCAACCAATTTGAATTGAACAAGAACGTTTACCAGGCGTTCAGAAAGGTTCGTCGACATCTACAGCGGTAGTACGACCTTGCGTTTAGACTGGTTTAGTCACAGGTAGGATCTTCAGTTTCGCTCAAGGTTTAGCTCCCTGGTTTAAGTCCTGTTCCGACCTGGTTTAGTCCTTGGTTATTAGACCTCAGGTTTAGTCACCATGTTTTAAGTACCCTTGATGAAACAAGAGTCTTCGGCGTTCAGTACAAGTTTGTGACTGCTCGTCAGTGATCCTTGGTTTCAGAACCTGGTTCATGACTGGTCTTAGGTACGTTTGCTGACGAGCCCGCTCTCAGGCGTTCAGACAAGATTTCGTAGTACCATGCTGTAGACCTGGTTTAGCCTGGTTCAGACCTGGTTTGTACCTTTGATGACAGAGTCTTCAGGCGTTCAACAGTTCGTGACTGCTGTAGACCTGGTTTAGTCCTGGTTCAGACCTGGTTTAGTCCTGGTTTAGTCCTGGTTTAGACTGGTTTAGACCTGGTTAGACCCTGGTTTAGACCTGGTTCAGACCTGGTTTAGTACCTTTGATCACAGAGTCTTCCAGGCGTTCAGACAGTTCGTGCACTGCTGTAGACCTGGAGTCCTGGTTAGACCTGTTTAGTCCTGGTTTACCTGGTTTATGGTTCAGACCTGGTTTAGTCCTGGTTTAGTCTGGTTTCCTGGTTTAGTCCCTGGTTTAGACCTGGTTTAGACCTGGTTTAGTACCTTTGATGACAGAGTCTTCCAGGCGTTCAGACGTTTGACACTGCTGTAGACCTGGTTTAGACCTGGTTCAGACTGGTTTAGTACCTTTGATGACAGAGTCTTCCAGGCGTTCAGACAGTTCGTGACAATGCTGTAGACCTGGTTTAGACTGGTCAGACCTGGTTTAGTACCTTTGATGACAGAGTCTTCAGGCGTTAGACAGTTCGTGACTCTGCTGGTAGACCTGGTTTAGACCTGTTCCAGACCTGGTTTAACTTTGATGACAGAGTCTTCCAGGCGTTCAGACAGTTCGTGACACTGCTGTTAGACTGGTTTAGTCTGGTTCATTTACCTGGTTTAGTCCTGGTTCCTGGTTTAGACCTGGTTTAGACCTGGTTCAGAAGACCGTACCTTTGATGACAGAGTCTTCCAGGCGTTCAGACGTTCGTGACACTGCTGTGTGAACTTGGAGTCGGTGAAGTTATGTTTAGGTTCGGCCAGTTTCTTCTGAAGTCTTTCAAACGTCTTTGTTCTTTCTCAGCTTCTCTCTCGGCCTGTTTTCAGCCACTCGCCATTCTAAAGCAAACAGAGATATAGGGACTTAAACATTCTGCAGCAAACAAATAATAAAGAGAGACTCTAACACTTTCTAAATAATAAGAGAGACTTAAACATTCTGCAGCAAACAAATAATAAGAGAGACTTAAACAAAGCAAACAAATAAATAAAGAGAGACTTAAACATTCTGCAGCAAAGAGAGTAAAGAGAGACTTAAACACTGCACCAACATAAAATAAACAATGTGTTGTGTTCACTTTGAGCAGAACTCAGACTAACTCTGGACAGTGTTTGTGTTTGTGCATCAACAGGTCAAACTTAAGATTTTCAACCACAAACAAACATTTTAAGACGTTCAAACGCATTGTGACCTTTAGTATTTCACAAAGCTGCTTCCTCTCCAGAGAGAAGCAGCTTTGTGATGGTCCCAGATTTTTTTACAATTCTAAATGTGAACAAAACAGAACAGATCATTCTGCTCAGGTCTGTGTGTGTCTGTAGTTGTGGGTGTTTAGTTGTGTATATTTCTTACTCTTTCTCATGATTGACGTCTCTCAGTCTCCGCCCGCTCAGGTCTGTGTGTGTAGTTGTGTGTTGTGTGTCTGTACGTAGTTGTGGGTGTTTAGTTGTGTATTGTGTGTAGTAGTTGTGTGTTGTGTATATTTCTTACTCTTTCTCGTGGTTCACGTCTCTCAGTCTCCTCCCGCTCAGGTCTGTATAGGTGTGTATAAGTGTAGTTGTGTGTTGTGTGTCTGTAGTGGTGGGTGTTTAGTTTGTGTAGTTGTGTGTAGTAGTTGTGTGTTGTGTATATTTCTTACTCTTTCTCGTGGTTCACGTCTCTCAGTCTCTTCCGCTCAGGTCGCGACAGGCTTCTCTGTTTGTGTCTTTTCGATCTGAGCTCCGAGCGCTCGCAACATCGAGCCGAAACCTGGGCACATTGTGTTTAGCACAAGTGTTAGCGACGCTAAACCTGACGCAAACTCCTGATCCCAACTTTGTGTCTAAAATCTGAAACGTTAGAGTTATGGTGCGTTCAGACCTGACAGCGTACTTGTGTTTTTGCTCCATTTTAAATGTTAAGTCAATATAAACCTGCGTTTACATTGGGTCTTTTTTCAAAGACTTGGTCGCTTGTTTCTCTGAAAATCTGGCGACACAAAACAACCACATGGACCTGATCTGGACTGATAAGCCTCACATGGATCTAACCTGCTCTAGTGACCTGCTGTAGGACGTGACACTGGAGGAGGACAGAGTGTTTAAACCTGCTGTAGGACGTGACACTGGAGGAGGACAGAGTGTTTAAACCTGCTGTAGGACGTGACACTGAGGAGGACAGAGTGTTTAAACTGCTGTAGGACGTGACACTGGAGGAGGACAGAGTGTTTAAACTGGTGACGTGACACGAGTGTTTTAAACCTGCTGTAGGACGTGAACTGGAGGAGGACAGAGTGTTTAAACCTGCTGTAGGACGTGACACTGGAGGAGGACAGAGTGTTTAAACCTGCTGTAGGACGTGACACTGGAGGAGGACAGAGTGTTTAAACTGCTGTAGGACGTGACACTGGAGGAGGACAGAGTGTTTAAACCTGCTGTAGGACGTGACACTGGAGGAGGACAGAGTGTTTAAACCTGCTGTAGGACGTGACACTGGAGGAGGACAGAGTGTTTAAACCTGCTGTAGGACGTGACACTGGAGGAGGACAGAGTGTTTAAACCTGCTGTAGGACGTGACACTGGAGGAGGACAGAGTGTTTAAACCTGCTGTAGGACGTGACACTGGAGGAGGACAGAGTGTTTAAACCTGCTGTAGGACGTGACACTGGAGGAGGACAGAGTGTTTAAACCTGCTGTAGGACGTGACACTGGAGGAGGACAGAGTGTTTAAACCTGCTGTAGGACGTGACACTGGAGGAGGACAGAGTGTTTAAACCTGCTGTAGGACGTGACACTGGAGGAGGACAGAGACAGCAAACACTGTCCCTCTCTCTCTCTTCCTCTCTCTCTCAGTGATCTGTCTACCAGCAAAACAAACACTTTTACAAACAAACGGAACGAGAAGAAGAGTGTCCTTGTCTCAGACCCCTCCACACACATTGGGGCATTTTGGAGCTTGTTGGGGCGTAAGCTTCAAAAATATTCTGCATCAAAACACGCTTTGATGTGGGAATTTAGACGCTTACCCTGAATGTACACTGACTGAGGCGGGTTCGGGTCGGGACACGTGCGGGTTTCTGGCGAAGTACCTCTACACCAGATGCTGTCAACTGTGGTCCGGATTTGTCCCAAGTCAGATGGCGCATTGGTTTTAAGTAGGGATGGGCGATATATCGGTACAGATATCGATATCGGCCGATATTGACGGTATTTTGTGATATCGGTATCGGTCCGATATCGAAATGACGACCGATATTTGGCGCCGATATTTTTAGGGGAGGTTCTCCATCTCTCTGTGGGCATATACCAGCTTCAATTTGACCTAAAACTTCATATTTGCAATTTTGAACAGACTAAAGAATAAAAAGTATATATAAACAAACAATTAAGCTAAAATCAGTCTTTATATTTACATAATAAATCCACAAAATATTTTTTTATCTCAGATAATTTATTTGTTTGTAAGTTTTTGATCTTGTGAGTTGTGCTGTGGATTTTAAAGCAGAACCAAGCAACTTCAGCAGTAGAGCTCCCCCTACAGTTCTCTTCTGTAAACACCAGCATCAGACTAAAACACAACTTTTTTCCTTATGTAATTTTTTTAATCAATTTATTATTTTTTTCAAACAAGGCAAAGAAAAGTACATTCAATATCTGACACTGGTCAAATGTACAATAAAAGCCAGTGTCTCGTTTCTCAGAAGAGCTGTCAAATTATAAGTGCAGGTTTTCCCAGCAGGAGGCAGCAGAGAGCAGATATTAGCTTAAAATGTGAAGAAATACATTTGTAACCATCACACAAACTAACAAAGACATTTAACAAAGTCAGATACTGCTTAAATATACCTATCGGTATCGCAGTTATCGGTTATCGGCCAGAGCGAGGGCCAACTATCGGTTATCGGTATCGGCACAAAAATTTCATATCGGCCCATCCCTAGTTTTAAGCACTTTCTAAGTTCTGCCCTGTGTACATCCAGGGTTAAAGGCTGTCCGGTCTGAACGCAGCATTAGAGTTAGAGTTTAGTCTCACCTCCTTTGCCCCCGGCAGACGTGGCTCCAGTGATACACAGACCCATGACTCAGAAGCTGCTGTTTGTCCACGAGTCGACCGTTACACACGATGTAGAAATCACACAGGCCCTAAAGAGGTACAACAACAACACAGTTACACAACAACACACACGCTTACAACAACTGTTACAAAACAACAGTTACACACGACGTAGAAATCACACCGGCCCTAAAGAGTCACAACAACATGTTACATAACAACACAGCAAAACACAACTAAAACCTAATAACACATTTAAACACATTTACAACAGAACATGTGACTTTAAATCTGGACTGAAGTTTTATTTAAACAGAAAAACACAGACGAGTCTTTACAAGTGGAAACGATAAACTTTATCTCTGTAAATGAACAAACAGGAAGAGGGTTTGCAGAATATAAAAGTTTAGATAATATCGTCACTGTTTCTTGTAAATCTGTAAAATAGAACATCGAGTTTGTCGTTTGTAGTAAAAAGGAAACAAACAGTAAGTCACATTGTGTAAACTGAGAGTCGATCGGTCACTTATTACATTTATTCAGATTTTATTACATAAAACATCTTGTTTAGCCGTTTCTGTTGTATTTTGAGTAGCTTAGCATGCTAACATCTGAGCAGTTTGGGTCGGATCATTGAGACTCTGTTAGTTTTGTCTCTAATCAACTACAACCTAATTACTCTGATCATTAAACTTTAACTCAAACATTTAAAGACACGCTTCATGCTTAGTTTGAAATAATATTGTCTAATTATTGTAATCGTGAAAAGTCAAACAAATACCGGGATTCTCGGGGTCGGACTGATGACGTGACGTGATGTTTTGTTTTGGTAGCCGATGACGCGAAGGAGAAAGCATCAATAGCTGTACGTTCTCGAGGTCGGACTGGTGACGCTTTGTTTTGTTTGCCGACGACCGAAGGGGAAAACATCAACTTGCTGTACGTAAAATGCTTGCCAGATGCTCAAATACTAATGTTTGGAAACTGTAAACAACCACTGTGCGGTGGTGAGTGAAAGTTTAAATTTAAAGTTACTTTACGTTGTTGTTTTACGTTGTTGTTTTCCCCTTCGTTTGGCGTTGCCACAACACGATGGCGCTAGTCCGACCCCGAGAATAACTATTAACATCTCTACTCTGGAGCTAACGGAACATTCTGGTTCATTATAAAGATAAATATTTAATAAATGTTTAGTCTGAATGATTCTGAAACACTTCTGAGAGAAAACCAAACACTTTTAATCAGTTTAACTCTTTTACACTAAAACAAACTGAACTAAACCACTTCTGCTTCTTTAATCTGAACTTTCTGTTTGTAGCGTTAGCATTAGCTTAGCATCGCTCTGCTTCTGCGCTTAACCCGCTCGTTCCCGGGTCAGAACCGGGTTAAACTGGCCCGGTTCGGCTCGTTTTCTCACCGTGACCCGCTCCAGCTCCAGCAGAAGCTCCTCCGCCGCAGAAAAACCGTGAAACAAACGCATTTCAGCCCGAGAACCGGAGCGTTCACCCACACCGCCGCCATTTTGTGTCTCTGTGCGTCACTACGTTACTGCGTCACTGTTTATGTGCGTCACTCAGAACGCCGCCTACAGGCCGCGCGGCGAACTGTCACTGCTCCGTCTGCGTTTGGATTTTTACTTCACATTTTAACACAATCAGAGTTAAAATAAGAATATAACTCACAAGATTAAAACTCAGAGTTTAAACCAGATTATAACTCAGAAAGTTATAAACAGAGTCACGTGTTTAGGAGACTGTTAACGGTTAAGTATAAAACCCCGGACATGTCTTTGCTCCAGTCTGTCTCCAGGAGGCGCTGTTGTTGCCCTGTGTCTCTCCGCGCGGTGCATGCTGGGACAGATCCAAGATGGCGGCGCAGTGCGGGGTCAGGTGGTGTCTCTGGAGCTCGGTTCGGACGCGGTTCTGTTTGGTCCGGGAGCGCGCGGCGTGTGCTCCGGGTCCTCCGGGTCTCAGTCCGGGTCTGGGTCTGAGGCCGGGTCCGGTCCTGGCTCCAGTCCTGATCCCAGCCCCAGTCCTGATCCTAGCCCAGGTCCCAGTCCCGGTCCAGTCCAGGTTCCGGGTTCCTGGCGGCGCTGGAGCATCAGGAGGACCTGCAGAGTCTCTGCGGGAGGAGGCTGGTTCTGGGGCCGGACACAGACGCTCTGAAGCCGGGTTCAGACGCTCTCAGGGCGGACACTCGGACCGAAGCTTCGCGGAGCTGCTCCGGAGCTCGAGCCTGGTTCAGATGGGACCCGCTAAAGACAAGGTCAGTCACGTGTTTTACCCGGGACAGTCCGGGACAGTCTGGGACAAAGCTCCGTGTCGTCTGTTGTAAGAAAAGCCCACTGAGTTGTCCCAGTTTTAGGCAACAGAAAGAAAAGGGTGTATTGTAATTTCTTTAGTTAAAGTTGAGAAAAACCTGTATAAATTGAGCTACATTTCAATTCAACATTTTCAATTCAAACAGATGTACAATAACACTAAGCCTAAGCCATTCATGGACTAAATACTTTCTAAATACTTTCTTTTTTACCAAAATATTGTTACATCCAAACCAGTCAGTTTATTTTGAAAGTCATGACCAGAGCTTTGAAGCTGAAATAAAAAACAGATGTGATGCTGTAAAAGAGTTTAAATCTTTCTGTTTTGAGCTGAAATCTGAACTAAATCACTTTGAGACTTTACTGTGGATATATTATTGTGTCTGAAGCTGTAAAAACCAAAGTGTTTCTGCACAAAGTATAAACTCACAGACTCAATCACTCAGAAAGTCTTACATTTCATACAAGAACCTGTCCACTGTCTCTGTGAGCGACTGTTCACTTCAATCAAATTCAATCACAGTTTATTCCCAAACACAAACTTGTTTCAGGTTCAGGGCGGGTCACTGTTACTGAGTGGGAGGGTTAGAGGAGGGAAGGTTCGTCTCACTGTGAAGCTTTGTGACTCTGTGTCTGAAATAAGCTGTCCAAATAAAGATTACTTACATATCTTGTCTAATATAAGTCCCTGTGACCTCTGACCTCTGTGGCAGGTGGTTCTGGGAAGGTGGTCCAGGTCCTGAACCAGGACTTGTATGTGGACTTTGGAGGGAAGTTTCACGCTGTGGTCCGGACTCAGGACGGTTCGGTTCTGCCCCGAGGAACCAGAGTCCGGCTCAGGCTCCAGGATTTTAGAGCTGACGTCACGTTTCCTGGGCCACAACACCGACACCACCCTCCTGGAGGCTCAGGCGGTCCTACTGGGGCCAGACGGGGCCAGACGGGTCTAAAACAGGACTAAACCAGGACTAAACCAGGACTAAACCCTCCTGGAGGCTCAGGCGGTCCTACTGGGCCAGACGGGGCCAGACCGGGTCTAAAACAGGACTAAACCAGGACTAAACCAGGACTAAACCCTCCTGGAGGCTCAGGCGGTCCTACTGGGGCCAGACGGGGCCAGACCGGGTCTAAAACAGGACTAAACCAGGACTAAACCAGGACTAAACCTCCTGGAGGCTCAGGCGGTCCTACTGGGGCCAGACGGGCCAGACCGGGTCTAAAACAGGACTAAACCAGGACTAAACCAGGACTAAACCCTCCTGGAGGCTCAGGCGGTCCTACTGGGGCCAGACGGGGCCAGACCGGGTCTAAAACAGGACTAAACCAGGACTAAACCAGGACTAAACCCTCCTGGAGGCTCAGGCGGTCCTACTGGGGCCAGAGGGGGCCAGACCGGGTCTAAAACAGGACTAAACCAGGACTAAACCAGGACTAAACCCTCCTGGAGGCTCAGGCGGTCCTACTGGGGCCAGAGGGGGCCAGACCAGGTCTAAAACAGGACTAAACACTGACACCACCCTCCTGGAGGCTCAGGCGGTCCTACTGGGGCCAGACGGGGCCAGACCAGGTCTAAAACAGACTAAACCAGGACTAAACCCTCCTGGAGGCTCAGGCGGTCCTACTGGGGCCAGACGGGGCCAGACCGGGTCTAAAACAGGACTAAACCAGGACTAAACCCTCCTGGAGGCTCAGGCGGTCCTACTGGGGCCGACGGGCCAGACCAGGTCTAAAACAGGACTAAACCCAGGACTAAACCCTCCTGGAGGCTCAGGCGGTCCTACTGGGGCCAGACGGGGCCAGACCAGGTCTAAAACAGGACTAAACCAGGACTAAACCCTCCTGGAGGCTCAGGCGGTCCTACTGGGGCCAGAGGGGGCCAGACCGGGTCTAAAACAGGACTAAACACTGACACCACCCTCCTGGAGGCTCAGGCGGTCCTACTGGGCCAGACCGGGTCTAAAACAGGACTAAACCAGGACTAAACCAGGACTAAACCCTCCTGGAGGCTCAGGCAGTCCTACTGGGGCCAGAGGGGGCCAGACCGGGTCTAAAACAGGACTAAACCAGGACTAAACACCAACACCACCCTCCTGGAGGCTCAGGCGGTCCTACTGGGCCAGAGGGGGCCAGACCGGGACTAAAACAGGACTAAACCAGGACTAAACCAGGACTAAACCCTCCTGGAGGCTCAGGCGGTCCTACTGGGGCCAGACGGGGCCAGACCAGGTCTAAAACAGGACTAAACCAGGACTAAACCCTCCTGGAGGCTCAGGCGGTCCTACTGGGGCCAGAGGGGGCCAGACCGGGTCTAAAACAGGACTGAAGTGGGCTGAATCAGGTGGTTGTATATTATGTACTGATGATGAATGTGTTAAATAAAAGTATTTATATAAACATGCTTTACATTTGTTTTTGTTTTGTTAAATGTTTGATCTAAAAATAGAAATAAAGAAACATTGTAGCTACAAATCAGTTTAATTTTGTGTCTTAAACGAGCAATACTAGACTTCCAAGCAGACGAACACACATGAGTGAGAGAGAGAGGAGAGAGAGAGAGAGAGAGAGAAGAAAGAGAGAGAGAGAGAGAAAGAGAGAAAGAGAGAGAAAGAGAAAGAGAGAGAAGAGAGAGAGAGAGAGAGAAAAGAGAGAGAAAGAGAGAGAGAGAGTGAAAGAGAGAGAAAGAGAGAGAGAGAGTGAAGAGAGAAAGAGAGAAAGAGAGAGAGAGAGAAAGAGAGAGAAAGAGAGAGAGAGAGAGCAGAGTAAAGTGAAGCAGCAGCAGCATTATATGGTAGTTGGTCAGATTAAACATCTCTGCTGTCTTCATGAAGTGATAAAATAAACCGATAAACAAAAACAGTTGACCAGGAGGGGGCTCTATCTGTGCACGTCCCTGGCTCAGGTTATAAATCATAGTTTTACAAAAGTGAAAGACTGAGTTTGATCTAAATCAATTTATTTTTGCAAATCACACATCTGAAATTTAACAAATAGAAATGTTCAGAAATTCAAAAAGTAAAACAGTCACTGGTCAAACATGTGGGAGAAGATTATTTTAAACAGATTCCCACCAAAAAGAGACATTAGTCATTTGTCTGGAACCTGACACAAAATCCATAAATAATAAAAGATGAACAAGGTTTAGGTCCTGTTACTTTCCATCTGCAGACGCTCAGCAGGAGGACACATAAAGTAAGTCTTTATTTGTACAGTGCATTTCACAGACACAGAGTCACAAAGCTTCACAGTGAGATGAACCCCTCCTCACTCAGTGACAGTAAACTGCCCTGGGGCATAAAAGAAGAGATGTACAAGTCAAATCATTATAAACACACAGGGCCAGATTTATCAAGCATTTGCTCATGTGCAAAACATGTTAGGAGGAGCAAAACCTTGGCGTAGCTGATATTTTTCTCTCACGCTCTAAAGATGCAGAGTTTGAGGTGGTTCATGTCTGTTTTGTTTAGTTTGTTGTAAGTGCATCTTCCAGTATTAAAGTTTGTGTAAAATGTTCATAAATAACATGATTTTTTTTTTTTTTTTTGCACCCGCAATTTAGCACCTGGCTTGATTAATCAGGCCCACAGTAAATTATCGCCATCAGTTACAAAGAACGATTCCCAAAAGTAAAACCAATACAAAATCAATACATAATCAAAAGCAGTGTTGTACAGGCCTATTGTATATTACGTCAAATTACAGATACAATTTACACACAATATATTTATACAATATTTTACACATACGATTGGATCAATTGTATTTCTTTTTTTTTTTTTTTTTTTACTTTATTGCCCATAGTGCAACAATCACAGGCAATTTACATAACAAGAACAAACGTGTTAGGTTGGCTCCATCAAAATAATATAAATAAATAACAAAGTGCAGAAAGCAAGTAGTACATATTGGTATCAAGCATTGATTACTCAAAAAGTAATGGCACTCGTGACCAACACCATTTTTAGTTGGAGTTGTGCAGTCAGACTCTCTATAATGTACAACTGCTTCAGTTTTTGAGTCCACTGAGTAATGTTTGGCGGAGACGGTTTTAACCAGTTCAAAGTGATAATTTTTCTTGCCGCCAATAGAAGTACATGTAGTATAAACTGCTGATCCCGGGTCAGCATCCTCAGGGTACAAATCAAACAAAAATACAAGAGGGTCCATTTCAATGAATATTCTTAAAGTATCTTCAATCTTCTTTTTAACATTTTCCCAGAATGGTTTTATATGGCAGTCCCAGAATATATGCGTATGGTCTCCGACCATGCCACATTGTCGTGTTGGTTATTTTGATTGAAAATGATCTCAAAGGAGTCCTAAAAAATCTGATTTTTGTTTTCCAGTCAAACTCTTTCCAATTTTGGCTTCCAATCCCTTTATGAGATTGAGAACAAACAATTTTCCACTGCTCATCTGTAATTATAACATTCATCTCCAATTCCCATTGATGCTTGATGTGCAGTGTATTTTCAGATAAATCTTCCATTAGTTTTTTATACATTAAAGAGAGAGTTTTTTCCATTGTTGTTTCATTTTCAATCAATCTAACAAAATGAATTTCAATACCAGTTGGCTCCTTCATAATCATATTCCACTGCACATGTCTTGTTACATAGTCCCTGATCTGTAAATAGCGAAACATATCACCTTGTGGCAATAAAAACTGCTCTTGCAGTTGTGAAAAAGATTTAAAGGTTTGCCCACAAAAAGATGGTCAATAACAATCAAACCACTATCTGACCACCTCTTAAAGACTCTGTCTGTCATTGATGGTAAAAATTCCACATTTCCCACAATTGGCATAGCCCTTGATAACCCAGACTCACCTCTGATTTGCTTCTGAATTGAGTTCCATACCCTGAGTGTCTGCAAAATCCAAGGGTTATCAAGTTGGATTGTTTTCAATGACTTTGAATTCTTAAGGCTCTTTCACACCAGCCGAGGGTCGCCCGTCTGAACCAGTTTGGTAACTTCTCCCGACAGGCGGCTCACGTGTGTTTGGTGTAAATGGGTTGTCGGGGGTCAGAGGTCGTGGAGGAGGGTTTTTGAAGACTTGCAGGTAAAGTCGGTGTCGCCAGTTGTCACAAATGCAGCTGTTTGATTGGCCCGTGGCCACAGGAGAACCAGCCAATCAGAGCGCAGGAATATAGTGCAGAAAACCGAAAATAACGCTTACGTAAAAACAGTATTTAGCCGAGCATGGATTGTTGTTATTTACACGGGTCAAACAGACGTAACGACGAAGGAGAATGGTTCTATTTGGATGGAGGAAAACACGGGGGAGTTACGGGGACCGCAGTACGAAGGCTGGACTGTGGAGGGAAATACCAGTTGAGCTTAATCCGTGAGGTAAGACTAGAAACATCTGTTTGACGTCAAAGTTTGACAACTACTACTCACGTGTAACTTATGTTTGGTCATTTTGGTCAAGCGTTACATCACACACATGCTCACTCGGCATTTGTTCACCGACTGTTGGTTGTTTGGATCGTGTTTGTCTGAATGTTCTTTCACATCGGTGCCTCATAGAGACGCGAACAGACAGTGCGTTGCTCCTCCAACGACAGCGACTGGGGGTTGTGTTGGTGTAAAATACCCTTTAGAAGGAAGATTACGAATTGACAATCCTGGAATTGAATTCTGTTCATTAGAAACCCATTGAACTTCTGGATTATTTACAACCCATGAGGAAATTGTTTGAAGTCGCGTTGCCCAGTAATAAAGGAAGTCCAAGCCCTCCCTTTTCTTTGGTTGTCATTAATATTTTCAGTCCTATCCTTGGTTTTCGATTTTGCCAGATAAATTTGGATATTAATTTTTCAAGTCTCTTAAAGGCGGATTGAGGTACTAAAATATTGAAATAAAAATAAAAATCTCGGTAGTATGTTCATTCTTACAGATTCTATTGTGCCTAAAAATGACAATGGAAGGACATTCCATTTTATAAAATCTTTTTTGACCTCCCCAATTAACTTTTCGTAGTTGGCTTTAAACAGTTGTGTTATTTTAGGGGTGAGGTTGATACCAACATAACGAAATCCCTGACTCGATTTTTTAAATAAAACTAAATTATCTAATTCGGCAGGCTATTCTCCAACAACCATCATTGCCTCAGATTTATTTGTGTTGACCTTATACCCAGAAACAATGCTATATTCATTAAGGCGGTGCAGGAGGGCCGGGTTTTCAAGAAATAAAAGAATATCATCAGCAAAAAGTGCTATTTTGTGTTGGATATTGGCATCATCTCTAATACCTTGTATGCGTGGATCTGTTCTAATGAGTTCTGCTAATGGCTCAATACTCAGTGCGAAGAGACATGGTGAGAGCCCATCGCCCTGACGAGTCCCACGTTCCAGAGGGAAGAAATCTGAGCAGTGACCGTTTACTCTTACTCTAGATTTTGGCTGGCTGTAAAACATTTTTATCCATTTAACAAAAGTTTTATTGAATCCCATATGAAAGAGAGATTTTTCTAAAAATAACCCATCAAGCCGGTCAAATGCTTTCTCGGCGTCTAAGCCGAGAAGCATCGCCGGAGTGTTTCTTTTCATTGCTATTACTTGTAAATTCAAAGCCCTTCTTACACTGTCAGATCCTTGTCTGTTCATAATAAAACCCGTTTGATCAGAATTTATAAGTTTTTTTATGTATTTTTGGATTCTATATTTGGAAAATTCATTCTTCTTCCCCGCGACCCCTAATGGAATTAAGCGGTAGAAAATGAATCATTCTTCTTCTTAGTTTATCTTAATTTTTCTTGTAATAACACAGTTGTAATAAGCTAGGTGCTCATTTACCTGACAGTTTCGGCGGCAGGACTTCTGCCTTCGTTGACCTCTGACGAATGCAGAAGTCCTGCCACCGAAAATGTCAGGGAAATGAGCACCTAGCTTATTACAACTGTGTTATTACAAGAAAAATTAAGATTTTTGGATTCTAGTTGCAATAATTGATGTGAGAATTTTCATGTCCACACATAGCAGGCTTATAGGACGATATGAGGGACAGAGAGTCGGGTCCTTATTCTCTTTGGGTATAACACTTATCAGTGCCTCTGACCATGACTTTGGAGGTTTTCCTTCAGTCAGGGCGTAGTTATAAATTCTACTTAACACTGGTATCAAAATGTCACCAAAAGCCCTATTCTCCTGATAGTCCATCCACCCCTGGTGTTTTGTTGTTTTTTAGTTTGTTAATGGCTTTTTTAATTTCCTCCTGTGTTATAGGAGACGTTAGTGTATTAGCCTCTTCCTCTGTCAATTTTGTGAGCTTAATTGAATTAAAAAATGTTTCTATTTTTTCATTTTTTCCTGTTAAATTTTCTTCCTTATACAATTCTTTTGCAAAAGCTTGAGAAGTACCTTTTGGTTGTGTGAACATTTTGTTTGTCCGATTGCATTTTATTTTGCTCACTATTCTATTGGATTGAGCTTTACGCAACTGAAAAGCCAGCAAGCGACTAGTTCTGTTGCCATACTCATAGTAAATTTAAAAATCTCAGAGCTCCCTCTGCTTTATATGTTAAAAGATCGTCTAGTTTTTTCCTTTTTTCTTTCAAGGATTTTAGTACACTTTTGTCATGGGTGCGTTGAAAAATTTATTCCATTTCTTTAATGTGTTTTTCTAGCTCATTCTGTTCAGCGAGTCGCTGTTTTTTTATTTGAAAGAAGAAATTGCTATGATTTTGCCTCTCATCACGGCTTTACTTCCATCTCAAAGTGTTTCTGAGTCATTGAGTTCAAAATACTCTTTTTTTGCTGTATATAAGTCTTGTTTTATTTTTGGATCATTTAGAAGGGACACATTCAGTCTCCAGTATCTAAATTGATTAGTTTGTCCTATATTTAATTTTAGTACAACCGGGGCATGGTCTGAGATCGTTATTGGTTCAATTGTGCACTCGCTGGTTCTAAAGAGGTCACTGCTCGAAATCAAAAACATATCTAATCTGGAGTGGCTACCATGTACCTGTGACATAAATGTGAAGTATTTTCTCTGGGATGTAAAAAACGCCAGATATCTGTTAATCCCATTTGGTCAATCAACGCTGTAAGAGAAATAGTTTTTTTGGATAATGGGCCCACTCCCATTGGTAATTTATCTAATTATGGCTTTAATATACAGTTAAAATCTCCTGCAACCAGGATTATTCCTTCTGCTTTGGTTGCCAACACTGATGCTATATTCTTAAAAAACATTTGCCTGAGCAGCCAGTCCCTACACGCTTTGACAGACACTTTACAAACCGTGAGGGTCTGGGATCAGAGCGCCGAGGATTCATTTCGTGGGCGGCCTTTCCGAGCGGTGAGTCAACCAATCACAGAAAACCCAGAAATTCCACCAAAACAGCGACACGATGTTTTCATAAACATGTAGTGCGAGGATTTTTTCAGTCTGAAGTCTCTCAACACGGTTTGCTGCTCAGGTTTTAAGGAATTGATACGTTCATTGTTCAAAACCGAAGCACAAGTCGAATCAGCTACGTTCGCCTTCTTGAATGTTTAGAAATGGGGCTTGCAAGCAACTTCCGACTTTTCAGTGTCACGTGTCAGAATGGCCGTGCTTGATTGGATCGTCTTAACTTTGGGAGACGACTTTATTGGCTAGACCCTTCTGCATTCAAACAGAATGTAACAGAATGTAGGAGGGGCTGGCTGCTCAGGCAAAAAAAACATGGGGCAGTCTTCATTTGGAGCATAAAGATTAAGCAGAGTGATTGTTGTTCCCGCTATTTCCCCGATCACTAACACATACCGGCCCTCCTTATCTGTAATCTGTAAAGTATGTAAAATAAACATTCTTATTTATTAGAATGGTTACACCTCTTTTCCTACCATAAGATGACCCATACACCTGGTCTACCCATTCTCTCTTAAGTTTCAAATGTTCACTCTCTGACAAGTGTGTCTCCTGAATCATGGCAATAGAACATTGTAATTTTTTCAATTGGGTAAATATTTTTTTCCTTTTAATTGGAGAGCTTATACCTTTAATATTATAACTAATACAAGTTAGCTTATTCATGTTGTAGTCATTAAGTAAATTTGCTTTTTACCACCAAATTCTGCCAAAACAGCAAATACTTCACATTATTTAAATGTATTAACTCAATGTAGTTGCTTTGAGCCAAACTTAACACCAAACGAACACATAACAAAATAAGATAGAACATAACAAACTGAAAGAACTTCCACATAGTTAACTGAGACTGTGCAGTTTTACATATCACCAGTCTTGTGATCCCATCAGAGGATGGGGACTGTTCCTCTGGGATTGTCACAGTCTGTGCATGGCTGCGGTGACGCCATGGTGAAGGCAACAACCTAAGAAAAGGGCTCCACTCGACAAAACATAAAATACCTAACATTTACATTATTGTTTGGCACAACGACTGAAGATATCATGGCAACATCCCTAAGAAGCAAAAGCACGAGCAAAACGGACGCCACAACGGACAGAAGCGATAATCTGAAGCAGCTAACTTTGCCGCAGGCTATGACTAGCAACATGAATGCTAATGCGGCTAACACAGGTAATCTGGAAAGCAGAATCCTGGTTGAACTGGAGAAACTACGACAAGAAAATAAAGGACACGCTCAGACTAAACAGTCACTGACCAACTTGGAAACTACAATGCAAGAACTGAAAAGTGACATAAACAGTCTCGAGCGGAGGACCGCAGAAGCTGAAGGCCGCATTAGCAGCACCGAAGATACAGCGCAAAGACATGAAAGAGTAATCAGGTATTTGCTGCAAAGAGAGATTGACCTAACCACAAAATACGAGGACCTGCAAAACCGGCAACGGCGGAACAACCTCAGAATCTACAGAGTACCGGAGGACAACGAGGGGAAAGACATGATTGCATTTGTGAAGGATCTTTTCCAAACCACCATGGAGCTAGCCCCAGAAGCTAACATGCAAATCGAGCGGGCCCACAGAGCGCTCGCTCCCAAGAACAACTCTGCGCCTCGGTCCATTATCGTAAAGTTTGTGGACTATTCTGTGAAAGACGTGATATTGAGACAAGCATGGAGGCAGAAGCAGGTGTTATACAGAGGAAATCCAATATATTTTGACCACGATTACTCCCCGGAACTACAGAAAAGGCGTTCTCAGGTACGAGAAGCTATCAAACAGCTGAAGCAGAAAAACATCAGAGCAAAATGCGTCTACCCCGCACAGCTCAAAGTTCTGACAGAGGAAGGGGATAAAACATACTCATCCCTTGCAGAGGCGGTCCCGATGCTACGAGATCTTGGAATCCAGGTACGTGTGGATGAAAGGGAGAAAATGGAACTTGAGCTGAACCGCTATAGATGGAGCAGAGGGAATGGAAAACGCACTGCAACTACTGCTAAACTCTCGGCCGCAGACACGCACGCGTTCTTTGAGATGGATGCGTAACCGTGGAGTTTTGAATATGCCAAACAAGAAGACATTATTTCAACATTAACAACGTTAGGTAAATAATATAACTCTTTAATACAAAGGGCGGACCTGTGAGACTAACTGTGAACATCAGAGCCGCATTGGGAGCTACAGCACCACCTCTACGAGATGGAGGGATCAATTTTATTTCAATGTGTCAAATGAACTTTTACAGATTTCATGAAATCTAATGTAAAACTGTCTCTGCCCACAATCTGGATTTATGACAAAAACAGGATTAGAATTACCTCTTCATATGTCATGTTTGCTGGTTAAAATACAATTGTAATATATATAAGTCATCAAATTTGAAAATTGAAAACTGATCAAATAGCTTAATTATGTCCATTCAGTGTACTAAAACAACTGTGACTAAATATAATGTTTGTCACTTTGCTCTGTAAGTCTAAACGGCAGTAATGACCAGAGGAGCAGAGTTTGAGCCTTCACGATTGTTACCAGGACTGAAATGTGGAAAGAGTTTCTCTTTGAAGCAGTAGCCCCTGAAGGAGTAGAGACAATCTGCAGAATCTGCATCATAAAAGGAGACCAGACCTTTACCATAATCTACAAACACACCGACCTTCTGAGGAGCTCGAGCTGGAGACAGACGGACACGAGCAAGATCTGTGCAAGCAAAGTACTGATTTGGATTTTTCAATGCAATGCACCAGAATCCATGTTCAGGGTCTGTAAAAGTTTCTCCCTGCCTCTCGACAGACTCTTGAGCCACTCCTAAAGCCCAGGACGTTTTCCCTTTGACCTGAACCTCAAAGTAAAACTTGCCTGAAGAGAAACTCTGCTTTCCCACAACAGCGAGACAATTAGTGAACCTGAGAGGAGAATCTGTGACCTTCTTCACATCAGTGTCATGAACCTGTTTGAGATCTTCAGACACAACGAGACCAGGACAAGCAGTGTCTGGATCCAGAGTCACGTCCACAGCAAACTTCTGCACTCTCCTCAGCTCAGCTTCATAATGTGGTTTAATCTCCTCAGACAGACTTGTCTCCAGCTCTTGCAGACCCCGGACCACACTGCCCTCACACCTCTCCTCCTCAAAGCTCACACTGCTCCAGTCCTTCAGCCCAGCAGGAGGTGTTAGTTCAGGGCAGTGCTGGAGAAAGTGTAGAGGGTCTTGAGAGCGTGAGAGCTCCTCTGCCTCAGTGCTGCTCTTCTGCAGCTCACAGATCTCCTGTTCCAGCTGCTGCATCATCTCATTGGCCCTTTCATGACTAAGCAGCTTCTTCTCCTGCAGCTCCTCTAAGAACAGCTCCTGATGCCTCTGAACAGACTCTACTAGAGCAGTGAAGACCTGCAGCCCTACCAGCTTCTCTATGTCAACCTCTGTGTCACTGAGCTTCAGGCGGCGCTGGATCTCCTGGAGCTTCTGCTTCCTCTCCTTTACCATGTGCTGATTCTGATTCTGAACACTCAGCAGAGAAGACTTCCTACGCTTATACGCCTCCTCCAGATGCACAAATTTGTGGTTCTGATGTTCTACAGCAGGGATACACATGATGCACACCAGCTTCTCATCAGTGTCACAGAAGAGCTCCAGGGGGCGCTGGTGTTCAGGACACAGCCTGTTTTTCAGGTTCTCCACAGGCTCCATCAGCTGGTGTGTTTTCAGCCCAGAGTCTGTGAGATGAGGCTGGAGGTGTTTCTCACAGAACGAGCACTGACAGACCAGGCAGGACTTTAGAGCTTTGAGTTTGGGTTCAGAGCAGTAGTCACATTGAACAAAGTCCATAGAGTCACTTCTTTTTCTTTTCCGTTTGCCTTCTGTCTGATCTCGCTGATCTCTAAGCTTTGGTTTTGTGTTGTTGGTCTTTGTGTCTTTGTTTTTTCCTTGTGAACGTGTGGATGCCATGTCTGAAACACAAGAACAACATCATAGGCTTCAGAAAGTCTTCACTTCAGACACGTCTGAGCTCCTCTTACACAGACTAGAGGACTGGGAGGACATTTCTGGTTCTGCCCTGAAGTGGTTCAAGTCCTATCTAGAAGACAGGAAGTACTTTGTTGAAATTGGTAATTGTGTGTCTGAGCACATGTGGATGAAACAGATCAGTGTGTGGATGAAACAGATCAGTGTGTGGATGAAACAGATCAGTGTGTGGATGAAACAGATCAGTGTGTGGATGCAGTCACCTTCAGTCTCTCTCTCTGAAACCTTCAAGTCAAGTTAGAAATCTGGGGGTAATAATGGACTCAGACTTGAACTTTAACAGCCACATTAAGTCAATAACATCAGCAGCTTTCTACCATCTAAAAAACATTGCCAAAATCAAACCCTAACCCAAAAGTATAGTGTCAAAGCCTGACCTGGAGAGGCTTATCCATGCATTTGTCTCCAGTAGGTTAGACTATTGTAACGGCCTACTCACCGGCCTATCCAAACGAGCTGTAAAACAGCTGCAGTACATCCAGAACGCTGCTGCTCGAGTCCTGACCAGAACCAGGAAGTACCATCACATTAGTCCTGACCAGAACCAGGAAGTACCATCACATTAGTCCTGACCAGAACCAGGAAGTACCATCACATTAGTCCTGACCAGAACCAGGAAGTACCATCACATTAGTCCTGACCAGAACCAGGAAGTACCATCACATTAGTCCTGACCAGAACCAGGAAGTACCATCACATTAGTCCTGACTAGAACCAGGAAGTACGATCACATTAGTCCTGACCAGAACCAGGAAGTACCATCACATTAGTCCTGACCAGAACCAGGAAGTACCATCACATTAGTCCTGACCAGAACCAGGAAGTACTGTCACATTAGTCCTGACCAGAACCAGGAAGTACCATCACATTAGTCCTGACCAGAACAAAACATGTCTTTTTATCTGTGCATATGACTGAAATACTTTGTCTGACTCTTTATTTCATTACTTCTATTAAAGTAAATTTCATAATGATTATTTATATTTTTCTGCTTTATTTTTGTTTCGTATTATAATTTCGATGCATTTTCCTGCCTTGTAAAGCACTTGCTTTGTGTATAAATTGTCAGTTTTGTCTCATTTGGATTATTGTGCAGCTGTGGTCAAATACTTCACTGAACAATGTTAGAAAACTACAGCTGGAGCAAAACAAAGCAGCTCATGTGGCTCTAAAGTTTTCCTTTAGAACAAGTGTTGCAAAAATGCATTCACAGCTCTTGTGGTTATTTGTAAAGGATCGATGGTTGTGTGCCGAGCATTATTATTCTACTGGACATTCAGAAGGACAGAGCTTCACTTACCAAAGAGTAAAACTAAACAGAGCCGACGTACAGGAATCATTTACCTCAGAACAGACGAGAGCTAAGTAGTGCTTATAACTTCAAAAAGAAACTCAATCCCATTATCGTCACTAAACTCTGATCTCATGTGAACTGCCATGTTACTGTTGTATGTGTTTTTCTTTTCTGGTCCAAAAACAAGTATTACCAGTAGTGTTTTTATAATAAATGTTGTGTTAAGTTTGTTCACATTTGTCAGTTGTAATATTTGTTTAAATTAACCCCAGGAAGAGCAGCTGAGGGTTAGGGCTGATGCCAATGGAGATCTAATAAACAATAAACAATAAACACTAAACACTTAGAGTAAAACATTAGTAATAATGTTTGTCTTGTTGTAACACTCACCTGTGGCTGTGAAGGGTTTCAATCCGCTGTGGTGCCTTTGAGCAAATGCACTGATTGATGATTCCTGGTTCAGTCAGTTTGTGATAACAGCAGAGGGCGGGGCTGACAGACGGGTGGAGCAGAGGTTTGTGGGATGGAAGTTAATTTGCACAGGTGCAGTTTGTGTTTGACTGAGGCTCAGTCAGTTCTGCCCTGGAGCTCTTTACTTCAGCCTCATTTACATGTTTTACAAGTTCACTAAGGACAAAGGGACAGGTGGGTAGTAGGGTGTGTTCATTTATCGTTTTAACATTCTCCAGTTAGATCATAGTTAATAAAAGTACCTGTAATATTAGAGAGCTTTGTTTCTCTTGATCTTCAGCTTTAAGTCTTCTAAAACCTCAACTTGTATTTTAGACCCAATCCCAAGTAGGCTTCTCAAAGACATTCTCCCTCTGATAATAGATCCTGTCCTTAGTATAATAAATACCTCATTGACTAGTGGCTATGTTCCACAGTCTTTTAAATATGCTGTAATTAAACCTCTTTTGAAAAAGTCAAACCTCAATCCTGAAGTTTTAGCCAATTATAGACCTATTTCAAATCTTCCCTTTATTTCCAAAATACTTGAGAGAGTTGTAGTTAAACAGCTTTGTCGCCACCTACAGGAGAACAATTTATTTGAAACATTCCAGTCTGGCTTTAAAGCTCATCCCCTAACCCTAACCCACGGAAACAGCTCTTATTAAAACACTTGTCAACATGTTCAACCAGCCTTTCTCAACACTGTTATACTCGCATCATAACCAAGTACAAAGACATCAGTATCTGTAGAGTTGAGACGGATCACTGAGAATTCACTTCCACAAACAACAACAAGACACATTCAGCCTCCTGTGTTTGTGAGCGATTCAACAGAGCAGTATATGCTTCACCAACGAGTGCAAGTATTCTTCCAGAAGCACCAGACTGATACTAAAAACTCTTCACTCATGGTGTCGTGGTCAACAGAGACAAAGTAATGAAAGAATGAACAGTTTGATGGGAGGATGGTGTTGAAAAAGCCTGAGAGGAAAAAGACCAAATACTCATTAGCATCACAAGCTTAACAAAATGGATGGAAAATGTTGTTTCAGTTGAAGTAGGACCTACTTAATGAAGACAGGTCCTTCCTCCAACGAACACTCAAGTCCTCGTCAATGGCAGCAGAGAAAAACAGATTTGAATCAGGAGAAAGAAACACACCTGGCTGCCAAATGAACCGAGTAGCAGTAAGACCCCCCGCTTTAAACCACGTTTGGCTTATAAAGATACAAAGCAACAAAGTATTTAAGTATTTATTTGTGCGTTGGCACAGTCAAGAAATGTATTTTTGTTGATAAAACATGAAAGTTACTTCTAGGTGGTAGAGTAACTAGAGGTTTAGAGCACAAACAGGGCAGCAGTGGCCAACTGTTAAACAATGAAAAACAACAAAGTGCAGATTGTGCAATAACATTGTTACACTCAAAAAGCCATTACTGCAACGAGGCTTGAGACAAGTTCATTAGCCTCCACCACTGCAAACCTTTAAACACAGTAAGATGTCAAATAATCAAACATTTTATCTACCACATCATTAAAGAAACACTGCCCCACAAACAACAGCACTGACCTGACAAACAACAGCACTGACCTGACAAACAACACCACTGACCTGACAAACAACACCACTGACCTGACAAACAACAGCACTGACCTGACAAACAACAGCACTGACCTGACAAACAACAAACAACAGCACTGACCTGACAAACAACAAACAACAGCACTGACCTGACAAACAACAGCACTGACCTGACAAACAACAGCACTGACCTGACAAACAACAGCACTGACCTGATAAACAACAGCACTGACCTGACAAACAACAGCACTGACCTGATAAACAACAGCGCTGACCTGACAAACAGCACTGACCTGACAAACAACACCACTGACCTGACAAACAGTTGGGCTGCACACCTTTAATAGATCAGGTAATCAAGGTGAGAGGGAGGGGCAGCTTTAGTGTGTGCTCCTCGGCGCACTCTGGTGGACTAACTTGACATTACACAGTTAAACCACCCGGTTACACAAAGAAAGACGGGCAAGATGCTGAACTTGGGCCTTGTGGAGATGTCTTCAGCTCATCAACGAAACATCGGGAAAGGAAGGTGCCCAACTGATGATTCCAATGACACGTTTCTTCTGAATTTAATGAAGTACTAACCCTACTGACCAAGAGCTCTCATTCAAAGCACAACAGTGTAAAGCCACAAATTTTCACTTAAAGCTTTAAATTGCTTGGCCCCTTCTTATATCAAAGATGAAATAACTCCTTATCATCCTAACCGTTCACTTCGCTCAAGATGCTGGACTTCTGGTGGTTCCTAGAGTCTCTAAAAGCACAATAGGAGGCAGAGCTTTTAGCTATCAAGCCCCCTGGCTATGGAATCAGCTCCTGCTCATGTCAAAGACGCTGACACAGTCTCTACATTTAAGATTAGGCTCAAAACGTTCCTCTTCAGATTAGCTTATGATCAGGTCAGTTAGGAACAGACTCTAAACCCATAGTTCTAGTCAGGCTGCCCCAGGAGTGAGTGACAGGACTGGGAACACTCTCCTGTAAAGAATATTCATCTAGAGTTCATCTGGGTCTGTTCTTTGCTCTTCATGTCATCCCTCCAGGTCAGTGGTTCATATTTATCCAAATGTGTGTGTGTGTGTACGACCAGAACGAGTTTTATCAACACTGACATGAGAGTACGCTGCACCGACTCAAAAGGATGATTCAAAACGGTCAATTCTGTCCAGTATTGTTGTAAGTTTGATAAACATCCAACTAAACTCGTTCTTTTGATTCAGTAAATCACCAAATGTTAAACACTTGTGAGTGTTGGACTTTCAGGGAAGTTAGATTTTAAAGCTTTGTGACGGATCTGAAAGGGTTAAACATGTGACCTGTGTTCAGACGAGTCTCCGGTTATTAGAGGAGTCCCACAAGGGTCTGTACTCGGCCCACTGTTGTTCATTAGTTACATAAATTAAATATAAATAAATTAAACTTAGACCAGGACTAAAACCAGGTCTAAACCAGGACTAAAACCAGGACTAGACCAGGACTAAACCAGGTCTAAACCAGGACTGAACCAGGTCTAAACCAGGTCTAAACCAAGTCTAAACCAGGACTAGACCAGGTCTAAAGCAGGACTACAGATGGGCTGATTCAGGAGGTTATATATGCTTGTATAGAAGATAAATATTGTTCTAAACTTCCATTAAATTCACCTCTGAAGGTGGCACTTTGGAATGTGGCCACAAGATGGTGGCACCTGCAATTCTGGGGACAGGAAACCACACCCAGGGAGAGGTTTCAAATAGGCCTTCCTGTCAGCCCTGAGTCCTTTGTTTCAGTTGTTTTTTTTTTTGTTTTTTTTTTTATTAATAAAATAATATTAACATCTGAAACAAACAATAGTTCAAATACAAACAAAAACAAACATACAGACGAAAACAAGCACAACAAACAAAACAAATAAACAGACAGACAAACATATCAATAACAACAACAGCAACAAGGGGGTATTTAATGAACACAAAAGTTTCTCAGGTTCCAGGGTGTTTTTTTTTTTTTTTTTTATTATTAATATTATTGTTGTTATTATTATTATTATTTATTTATTTATTTTTGTACTTTGGGTTTATTTGGTGTAAACCTAATTAATAGGGATGGGATGATTCACTTAAATCACGATTCGACTCAGCCTTCCTGCAGTCACGGTTTTCAATTTTATTCAATTTTATTAATTTATCTATTTTAATTTGTTTGTTTGTTTTTTCTTAACATTTAATCAGCAAAACAGCCACATCTAGTGTCCATACTTCCACCCATCGGTTGCCAACGCAACACAGCAAAACACTCTCAGTCAGGTCCTGCACAAGCCCCCGCCCTGCCCCACAGAAAATAGATATAGAGATATAGAGATGTGCAGCACTGCACATTAATCTCTTTTTTTTTTAAAATAAGATTTAGGTTACTACACACAATAAAAGTTTTAGTTGCTTTTTTGTGGGTGACAGATTTAATCATTTGAAGGTAAGAGTCAAGGTCAATTTTAAATCCAATGAAGGAAGGCTTAGAGTTCATATATCTGGTTTTATGTATGTGATATTTTGCTAATAGAATAATTAGATTAATGAAGAAGACGCTATTTTTACTTATTTTGTTGATTTGAAAACCAAAAATAATGTCTCTATAATAAAGCTTGCAATTGAAACTTGTACAAGTGCATATGAAAGAGTTTATGTCTTTCCAAAATGTTCTAGTGGCGGAACAAGACCAAAATAAGTGTACTACAGTTTCCGGATGAGTCTTGCAAAATGAGCAACTGGTATCAATGTCTTTTTTAAATTTGGCCAAAAAATGATTTGCTGGGTAAAATCTGTGCAATATTTTGTATGTAATTTCCTTTATTTTATTAGTTAAAAAATATTTTTGTGGCAACGACCATACGTCACACCACCTTATATCTGGAACAAATTTAGCCCAGTAGAAAATTACAGCTGGGGATGATGAGATACCATCCTGAAACAACGTTCTTATTTTGCCATTTCTGCCCTTACAAGGCCCAGTAAACAAATTTTCCCAACAAATGTTTGAGAAGGTTCTAAAGGAAGCACTGATTGCGGGGCATTAAGGTCTGAACATTTGAGTAATGTGCATATCCCAGATGGAATAGCATCGAATAGTATACTATATTCACGTGGAGAGATCGGGATCTTATATTTCTCCAAGAATTCACTGTAACTAGAAAGAACACCATTGCTTGAAAAAAGTTGACTTATTAAAACTATTCCGTTCTTAAACAAGCTTTCAAAAATAGAGATTTGTTCTTATATGTGATGTACTGGTTGTTCCAGATATAACTAGAGTGTGGAGAAAGTTATGTTTGAAAATCAGTAACCATGAAAGCAGGGCCTGTTGATGAAAGGCAGCTAATTTGATAGGGACTTTGGAAAGATTATAATTACAAAGCAAAATGAATTCCAGGCCGCCTAATTTCGAAAAAACATAATGGGGAATGAAATTCCAAATAGATGTGGGGTTCTGGATGTGCTGCCGGATCCATTTGATTTTGAAAGTGTTGTTTAAGGAAGTAAAATCTATCATTTGCAAACCACCATTTCTATATGTATTTATTGAAACCGATTTGCGTATATAGTGTGTTTTATTCTTCCAAATAAAATTTGTTAGAGTTTGGTCAGCTTTTTTACACAGAGCGGCATTCACATCCAGGACCTGGGCAGCATAGGTCAAACGAGAAATTCCTTCCGCCTTTGAGAGCATAACTCTGCCTTTTAATGACAGATCCCGCTGCAGCCAGCGATTGAACACCATTTGTGACTTTTCTATCATAGGTATGAGTCCTTTGTTTCAGTTGTTGCCCATGCGTCTTTTGTTTGAGCACAATGTAAGTCATCCTTTGTTAGTTTATCAATGTTTATTTATTTATATCACCATTAATTATTGTTTGATTGCATTTTGATAATATTCTTGAGAACAATTTGAGTTATTAATATTATTAATACAGATCATTCATTTATTTTAATTTATATTATGTATCTACAGAACCATGTCATCCATGGCAACAACTTTGATGTAATAAACCCCCTTTAAACGCATCTCCTGTCTCCTGGTGGTCTGTGGCTCCAGCATGAACATTATAACCTACAAATATGTTAAATAAAATGTTTAAATATGTTGTTTATATATATGTATATATTATGTTGTTGAAATAATGTTCTGGAGGTTTATTTATTTAAAGACGTGACACACATTTTATTTTTTATTTTATTGTTGAAAAGTTTGATCCAAAGTTGTAAAATTGTAGAAATAGTTTAGATAGAAATTTGTTTATATTGTTATAATAATGAAGGCACAGGAAGTGATGTCATCCACAGACAGGAAGTGATGTCATCCACAGACAGGAAGTGATGTCATCCACAGACAGGAAGTGATGTCATCAGATCATGGAGAAGTTCAGCCACTGGAAAAACAGAAGACGGACGTCACCGTGGAAACATGTAAAAGTATTTACTCTACTTCAGCCTTTGTGTCTGATACAGAAGAAAACTTAAACTGTTCTACTTAAAGAAACACAGACTCTGACCTGTCTGGAGTTAATACTAAAGATATTTTAGAGTTAAAGTTAGAGTTAAAGTTAAAGTAAAAGTTACAGTTAAAGTTAGAGTTAAAGTTAGAGTTAAAGTTGGAGTTAAAGTTAGAGTTAAAGTTAGAGTCAGACCTGGTGCATGTTGAGTGAGATGGAGCCGGTCTTGTTTGTGTCCAGTTTCTGAAAAATCCCTGAAAAACAAAAACAATCAACTGTAAAACATTTTGTATAAATACTTGTATTTATACACATAATTACACACAAACACACTGTGCTGCAGTTCGACACTCACATTAACATGATAATAACATGATAATAACATAATAATAACATGATAATAACATGATGAATAGTTTCTTACTGAACATAGTCTCCAGTCTCATCCCCCTCCCTCACAGAGACACATACTCAAACGCACACACTGCTGCCAGCTCCTCACTCATAATAACATGATAATAACATAATAATAAACATGATAATAACATAATAAAGCATGTTCTTACTGAACATAGTCTCCAGTCTCATCACACACACTCATAATAACATTATAATGTCAATAACATATAAAAACATGATATACATATAAAGTTCTTACTGAACATAGTCTCCAGTCTCATCACACAGGCAGTGAATTATCAAAATCCAACGTGAGATCAGCCTCAGCGTAACGAGCCACGAGGAGCTGGTACAGAGGGTTATTCAGAGAGAATCCTGAATAATATAAATAAATATAACAGTTTAATCAAGTATAATCCTGAAAAATACACAAACACAAGAGTTAAGAGCTGGTACAGAGGGTTGTTCAGAGAGAATCCTGAATAATTAAATATATACAACAGTTTAATCAAGTATAATCCTGAAAAATACACAAATACAAGAGTTTAGAGCTGGTACAGCACATTGTTCAGAGAGAATCCCGAAAACTGAAAATATAAACAGATACATACGGTGCTCCATTGTACAAAAAATAAATATTTATCTTGTAATTACGTGATAACTTTATGACTTTTCCCCCACATTCTGTATACCACACGCTTCGTACAGCTAATAGTGACTTTATCCACAACATGAGTGTTTCTGTGCTAGCTTGATGTTTCTAAACAGCTAAGATGAACTTGTGGAGTTTGTTGTGTTAAATTAAACGCCTGCGGTCTTCACTGCAATTTTATGGTACAAAAAGTATAAAACTAACCTGTAACGTAACGTATGTTTGTGACTCAAGCTACAGTTAGTATGTATTCTAAAGACGGGGCCAGTGGTGAGCTGTTCACCCACCAGAAAGAAGTAGTTAAATCAGGCGAAGTATTTTATAAAACACAATCTTCTTCAAACTGTTGACAGTTATTCTCACAAAACATCCTTACAATGTGCAGCTGTGTACTGTTCTTGCTTCCAGCGTCGTGGTTTATATTAAAGCGAAGACATCCTGCACATTTGCTACCACTTCCACATGGGCACAGATGGGCGGGGCCTGGATCACTAGAGTGGGCGGGCCTGGATCACCTGGAGTGGGCGGGGCATGGATCACCTGGAGTGGCGGGGCTGGATCAGTGGGGGCATGGATCACCTGGAGTGGGCGGGCCTGGATCACTAGAGTGGCGGGGCCTGGATCACCTGGAGTGGGCGGGGCATGGATCACCTGGAGTGGCGGGGCATGGATCAGTGGGCGGGGCATGGATCACCTGGAGTGGGCCGGGGCTGGATCACTAGAGTGGGCGGGCCTGGATCACTAGAGTGGCGGGCCTGGATCACCTGGAGTGGGCGGGCATGATCACCTGGAGTGGGCGGGCATGGATCAGTGGGCGGGGCATGGATCACCTGGAGTGGGCGGGGCATGGATCACCTGGAGTGGGCGGGGCATGGATCAGTGGGCGGGGCCTGGATCACCTGGAGTGGCGGGCATGGATACCTGGAGTGGGCGGGGCAGGATCAGTGGGCGGGGACTCGTATGTTGCAAGTCCAATGAGGCGTTCGAGTGCAGAAAACGTGTCTTACTAAAAATATATAAATCTCTTAATTTAAAAAAATTAAATATTTATTTTTTTCTAGAAAACAATGAAGCGCCGTAGATACAAGATTACAACAACATTATATATTCAGAGAGATAAGTGTGAACACATGTGTCAGGCCCTGAACCAGACTGAACCAGACTGAACCAGACTGAACGGAACCAGACTGAACCAGACTAAACCAGACTGAACCAGACTGAACCCAGACTGAACCAGACTGAACCAGACTAAACCAGACTGAACCAGACTGAACCAGACTGAACCAGACTGAACCAGACTGAACCAGACTAAACTAAACCAGACTGACCTGCGTCCTTCAGAGCGACTCTCATCTCTGGAGTGCTGATGGTTCCTGAATTATCAACGTCGTTTTTCTTGTAAACTTCCTGGAAAGAAAATAATACAAAGTAATAAGAATAGAATAGAATAGAATAGAATAGAAGAGAAGAGAAGAGAAGAGAAGAGAAGAGAAGAGAAGAGAAGAGAAGAGAAGAGAAGAGAAGAGAAGAGAAGAGAAGAGAAGAGAAGAGAAGAGAAGAGAAGAGAAGAGAAGAGAAGAGAAAAACTTGATTGTCTGCCCCAACATGTGGCAGAAATTCGTCTTTGACAAGGCTCAACACATTCATCCACAGCTCATTCATAAAAAGCACAAATAAAAAACATCACAATGCATAATATAAAATAAAATAATAAAAACTTAAACAGAAACTCAAACACAAACAGAAACGGAAACAAAAACTAAATAATAAAATTACATTTTAGTTAAAATAAATGTTTGAAAGTGAAAGTTCTCACCAAATATCTCTGGATCTTTTTCCACAAAGTGGCAAATTCTCCCAGACCCAGTTTCCCGTTCCCGCTCTCCTGAAGATTCAGCTCAGGAAATAAACCAGTCACATCTTTATAAACCTGACCTGATCTACTGTAAGTATTGATCATGAATACTGATCATAAACATTGATCCTGAGGCAGATTCAACCCAGGAAACATACGAGTCAGGTTAGTCTGGTCCTAACCCTAACCCTAGTCTTTACTAAACTGACCTGATATATGGAAATAAACCAGTCACATCTCTATTAACCTGACCTGATCTAGGTATTGATCCTGAATATTGATCCTGAGTATTGATCATAAACATTGATCCTAAAGCAGCTTCAGCCCAGGAAACATATGAGTCAAGGTCAGTCTGGTCCTAACCCTACTCTCTATTAAGCTGACCTGATCTAAGTATTGATCCTGAGTATTGATCACAAACACTGCTTTGAAGTATTGATGGTTACTTCATTCATTTTCTCCTGCTTGTTCTCGTTAGGTGTCGTGGGTGACTGGAGCCTAACCCAGAGACACTAAGGATACGTTCATGAGTAATGAATATGTTTTAATGCTACATATTGATCTTAAGTGATAACACTGCTCTTAAGTGATAATCAAAAACATTGATCCTGAGTATTGATGGTTAGTGTTGATCATAAACATTGATCACATTCTAAGGATACGTTCATGAGTTTGGAGCTGAATATGTTTTGATGCTACATATTGATCCTAAACACTGGTCTTAAGTATTGATGGTCAGTATTCATGGTTAGTATTGATCATGAGCATTGATCATAAACACTGATCATAAACATTGATCCTGAAGCTGAGGATACGTCCATGAGGTTGACCATGACTCGGCTGGTCTCGGCGCTGAAGCCGCTGGTCTTGATGTCAGTTCCTGTGGACGACACTTCCTGTTAAAGCTCCGCCCACTCACACACGTTCACTTATTGATCAGGATATTGATTGATCGATTAAAAACAACACTCACGTTTGGAGACGATTTTGTTGAGGATTGTTCTGAGCTCAACGGCCGAGATCTCCATGTCCTGAAACGGTTAGAGTCTGGATTAGATCTGAGATTAGACCTGGGATTAGACCAGGTTTAGACCAGGTTTAGACCAGGTTTAGACCAGGTTTAGACCAGCTTTAGACCAGCTTTAGACCAGGTTTAGACTAGGTTTAGACCGAGTTTAGACCAGGTTTACTCCAGGTTTAGACCAGGTTTAGACCAGGTTTAGACAAGGTTTAGACCTGGTTTAGACCTGGTTTAGACCGAGTTTAGATCTGGTTTAGACCTGGTTTAGACCAGGTTTAGACCTGGTATTAGACCAGGTTTAGACCAGGTTTAGACCTGGTATTAGACCAGGTTTAGACCGAGTTTAGATCTGGTTTAGACCTGGTTTAGACCAGGTTTAGACCTGGTATTAGACCAGGTTTAGACCAGGTTTAGACCTGGTATTAGACCAGGTTTAGACCAGGTTTAGACCTGGTTTAGACCTGGGATTAGACCAGGTTTAGACCAGGTTTAGACCTGGTTTAGACCTGGGATTAGACCAGGTCCAGGTCCACAGAGACTCACCGGTCCGGCCAGTTTGGTGAAAAGTCCTTTGAATCCTGCGTCCACCTCCGAGTCACTCACTGTGTCCTAAAGGAGACAAGGAAAGGACACAAGGAGAGAGGAGACAAGGAGAGAGGAGACGAGGAGACAAGGAGAGAGGAGACAAGGAGAGAGGAGACGAGGAGAGAGGAGACAAGGAGAGAGGAGACGAGGAGAGAGGAGACGAGGAGAGAGGAGACGAGGAGAGAGGAGACAAGGAGAGAGGAGACGAGGAGAGAGGAGACAAGGAGAGAGGAGACGAGGAGAGAGGAGACGAGAGAGAGGAGACGAGGAGAGAGGAGACGAGGAGAGGAGACGAGGAGGGAGGAGACAAGGAGAGAGGAGATGAGGAGACGAGGAGAGAGGAGACGAGGTTAGTCCAGGTTCTGGTTCTGGTTCTGGTTCTAAACTTGAGACTAAAGTGACTCACGTCTTTAAGATCTGCACAGACTGGATCATCAAAGGGTCTGAGGAAAGAGAACAGAGTTATGTTTCCTCAGAGGTCAGAGGTCAGAGGTCTGGGGTCAGAGGTCTGGGGTCATATGTCTGGGGTCATAGGTCTGGGGGTCAGGGGTCAGACTCAGAGGTCAGGGGTCACACTCACACAGTCTGCTGCTGCTTCTCGCTGAACACTCGGATGCAGAAGTCTCCGTTCAGATGAGGGTCAGAGGGTTAGGGTCAGGAGTCATAGGTCTGGGGTCTGGGGTCATAGGTCTGGGGTCTGGGGGTCAGGGGTGAGGTTCAGGGGTCAGGGGTCACACTCACACAGTCTGCTGCTGCTTCTCGCTGAACACTCGGATGCAGAAGTCTCCGTTCAGATGAGGGTCGAAGGTCGAGGGGACGATCAGATATTCTCCTGGAGGAAGTCTGAAGCGATTACAAACTTCTCTGAGGTTTATGAACGTCTCCGAGCGAGCGGCCGACGCGTGAGTCAGGAAGAAGTTCTTATCCAGGTGGACCTGCGACTGTCCGTGGAACTGAGGAACCACAAGACCAGAGAACCAGAGAGTCAGGAACCAGAGAACCAGAGAGACTAACCAGGAACCAGCATGAGACAGAACAGAGAGGAACCAGGAGAGAACAGGAAACACAAGACAAGTCAGAGAGAGTCAGAGAGTAAGAGTCAGGAAGAAGTTCTTATCCAGGTGGACCTGCGACTGTCCGTGGAACTGAGGACCAGAGAACCAGAGAACCAGAGAGTCAGGAACCAGAGAACCAGAGAGAGGAACCAGTATGAAAGAGAGAACAGAGAGGAACCAGGAGAGAACAGGAACAACAAGACAAGTCTGAGAGAGACAGAGAGTAAGAGTCAGGAGGAAGTTCTTATCCAGGTGCACCTGCGACTGTCCGTGGAACTGAGGAACCAGAGAACCAGAGAGTCAGGAACCAGAGAACCAGAGAGAGGACGCAGCACGAGAGAGAGAGAGAGAGAACAGAGAGGAACCAGCACAAGAGAGAGCAAAGAGATAAACCAGAGAACCAGAGAGTCAGGAACTACCAGAGAGAGGACGCAGCACGAGAGAGAGAATACAGAGAGGACCAGGAGGGAGCAGGAAACAGAGGACATGTCAGAGAGTCAGAGAACTACAGCAGCAGAGTCAGGAAGAAGTTCTTATCCAAGTGGACCTGCGACTGTCCATGGAACTGAGGAACCAGAGAACCAGAGAGTCAGGAACCAGAGAATCAGAGAGGAACCAGGACGAGGGACCAGTATGACAGAGCAGGAGCCAGAGAGAACAGAGAGGAACCAGAAAACCCAGAACAAGAGTGAAGAGCAGAGCTGATGGAGAAATAGATTTATAGATTTTATCATGAAATCTGTTTCCAGAGACACAAAACTGAAGATTGAGTAAAATAAAACTACAAATGTTTTTTGTACTAAATAAATGAAAGAGGTGAAGCTGTGAACGTTCACACGGACAATAAATCAGTTTTATAAAAGAGGAAAGTCTGCTGCGTTTAAACTCTTCTGAAATCATCTGTTACGTGAGGAAGAGTTTAAAGTCGTATTTATTTAAGTTTGGATTTGTTTTCTCTCTGACTTTAGTGAAGCTTTAAAACAGATCCTGAAACTCCTGAAGTTTATATTTATGTATCTTGAAACTCCAGAAACTTTTCTTTGGGTTAAAAAACAAACAAACAAACAAACAAAAAACATTTTAAACTGAATCAAACGTCATAAAGAAGTCTCATAAAAGTGTTTTTGTGACAGAGACTCCGCCCACTCTTCGTCCAATCACAGCAGCTCGTCTCCTCCTGCCTCCTGATTGGAGCAGAGCCAAAGGGGCGGTACCTGACTGAAGCTGCCTCCTGATTGGAGCAGAGCCAAAGGGGCGTTACCTGAAGCTGCCTCCTGATTGGAGCAGAGCCAAAGGGGCGGTACCTGAAGCTGCTTCCTGATTGGAGCAGAGCCAAAGGGGCGTTACCTGAAGCTGCAGTAACACTTCTCACCTGAGAGGGGAGCTGTAACACAAACAACACAAAGTCAGAGTTAAACTGTGAGTTTTACTGAAAACGTAGATAAAACAAACTTTATTTCCTTTACTCCCTGTAGAGACGGTTTATCCATCACTTTTACTCAAGTTTTATCAATCATCTTAATCAATAATTATTGTTCAATAATCTTAATGTGCAGGAGTTTGAATCTAAACTGTGTTTTTAGACCTAAATGTCCCAATAAGGAGGTCGTGGGTTCGACTCCCGGGTCGGACCATATCAACATCTCATGATCTCTCTGGTGGAGTTTGCATGTTCTACCTGTGTTTAGATTAAATGGGCATCACTGTGAATGAATGAGAGAGTGAATGTTTGTCTGTCTAACTCTGCGACGAGTTGGCCACTGTCCAGGGTGTTCCCCGCCTAAGGCCCAAAGTCACTGGGATAGGCTCCAGTCACCCGCGACCCCTAACGGGATTAAGCGGTAGAAAATGAATGTGACCCATAAACTTTAACATTTATATTTGTCTTTTGTAAAACACAAAACAAAACTAATACAGGTCCATTCACTTCCTGTTTAGATCTGATAAGCTCCGCCCCTTTGTTCTCAAATCTAACTTCAACGAGCTGTAGCCGGGTTCACGGTGGCAGAGTGGTTAGCTCTGAATGTTTGTGTTTCTGAAGCTGAAGCTAAAGCTGGAGCTGGAGTGAGTGTTCTGAAGCTGGTGTAGATGTTCTGAAGCTGGTGTAGATGTTCTGAAGCTGGTGTAGATGTTCTGAAGCTGGTGTAGATGTTCTGAAGCTGGTGTAGATGTTCTGAAGCTGAATGTTCTGAAGCTGAAGCTGGTGGAGATGTTGTGAAGCTGGTGTAGATGTTGTGAAGCTGGTGTAGATGTTGTGAAGCTGGTGTAGATGTTCTGAAGCTGGTGTAGATGTTCTGAAGCTGGTGTAGATGTTGTGAAGCTGCTGTAGATGTTGTGAAGCTGGTGGAGATGTTCTGAAGCTGGTGGAGATGTTGTGAAGCTGGTGGAGATGTTCTGAAGCTGGTGTAGCTGTTCTGAAGCTGGTGTAGATGTTCTGAAGCTGGTGTAGATGTTCTGAAGCTGGTGTAGATGTTGTGAAGCTGGTGTAGATGTTCTGAGCTGGTGTAGATGTTCTGAAGCTGGTGTAGATGTTGTGAAGCTGGTGTAGATGTTCTGAAGCTGGTGTAGATGTTCTGAAGCTGGTGTAGATGTTGTGAAGCTGGTGTAGATGTTCTGAAGCTGGTGTAGATGTTCTGAAGCTGGTGTAGATGTTCTGAACTGGTGTCGATGTTGTGAAGCTGGTGTAGATGTTGTGAAGCTGGTGTAGATGTTTGAAGCTGGTGTAGATGTTCTGAAGCTGGTGTAGATGTTCTGGAAGCTGGTGTAGATGTTGTGAAGCTGGTGTAGATGTTCTGAAGCTGGTGTAGATGTTCTGAAGCTGGTGTAGATGTTCTGAAGCTGGTGTAGATGTTCTGAAGCTGAAGCTGAAGCTGAATGCTCTGAAGCTGAAGCTGATTCTGACCTCGTAGATGGCGAAGCCGATGGTGTGCATGTCTTCTCCCTGACGTCTCAGTTTCCTCCGATTCTTCTGGATCAAACCGACGACGAAGCTGCAGCCGGTTTCTCCGTCGTCTGGGTCGTCGTCTTCTTCATTCAACCTGAGGACGAACTGAGGGTTTGTCCAGAACGTGTCTGAAATATAAACAAACAAACAAGTAAACAAACATCTGAAACTGAGTCCAGAACGTGTCTGAGAAAAACACAAAACAAACGTCTGAAACTGAGTCCAGAACGTGTCTGAAACACAAACATTATTAACAACAGGCTCTGTCTGAAATGCAGGACAAACAAACAAACAGTGGGACGTTCTCAGTTGACGGTCGTTACTTTGCTCTGACTGGGGGGAGACTGATGTTCTTCTGTTAAATACTCTGCAGGAAACACAAAACTGTCAAAAGATTCAGCCGTGGATTCTACAAGAAGTCCCACCCACTTTTGAAAAACTATCCAATCAGAGCCGAGCTTCCTCACAAACTTAAGGTTAAGGTATACTTTATTGTCCCCGTAGGGAAATGTGTCTCTGCATTTGACCCTGGATCCTTCAAAGCCTCTGGAGCTTCTCCTCAGGAGCAGTGATCGCTGCAGCGCTCAGGGACACATCTCCAGGTGTTGTTGCTAGGTTTGGTCAGGACGACCGTAGCTGGAGGATATTACTCTAACAAACTTCAAACTTCTGCTGATGTGACAAGAACAAGCCACACGAACTGAAGAACTAAGTCTGTACGAACAACATGACGTCAGTTTTGTTCTTTTCAGTCTGAGCCGACGAACGAAGAGGATGAACTGTCTTTTGTGTTTTAGTCCCACCTGAGTGTCCATGTCTCACAGGGACGGTTGTGTCTTATGAGTGTCCACGTCTCACAGGGGCGGTTGTGTCTTATGAGTGTGTTTGTCTCACAGGGACGGTTGTGTCTTATGAGTGTGTTTTTCTCACGGGGACAGTTGTGTCTTATGAGTGTGTTTGTCTCACGGGGACGGTTGGTGTTAGTGTGGGTGTGGTTGCAGGTGTGGGTGTAGTTATGGGTGTGGTTGCAGACTCTTACAGGGATGGTTGGTGTTAGTGTGGTTGTGGGTGTGGTTGTGGGTGTGGTTGCAGACTCTTACAGGGATGGTTGCGGCAGCCTCCGGCGGTCGAGCCTCGTCTCCAGGTTCCGTCGAACTTTGAGGAGCTCCAGAATTTCACCGAATCGTCCAAAATGGCGTCTGGGGTCAAAGTGCAAACCTCGATCCTCGAATAATGTCGACAGAACTCTGAGAAGGACATCCTGGAACGAGAAGATACGAGAACATCTGTGAGAAGATCTGTGAGAAGAACAGTGAGAATAACTGAGAAGAACCAGAATAATGTCTGCAGAACTCTGAGAAGGACATCCTGGAACAGACATGAGAAGAAACAAGAACATCTGTGAGAAGAACTGTAAAGAACAAGAACTCTGTGAAGGACATCCTGAGAAGAGACGAGAAGAACTGTGAGAAGAACTGAATAATGTCGACAGAACTCTGAGAACGACATCCTGAGGAGAGACGAGAAGAACTGTGAGAACGGCATTATGGAGAGAGAACACTAAAGAGACGGTCAGAGGTGAGAGGAGCAGAAGGTCAGAGGTCAGAGGGTCAGGAAAGCAGATGAAGAAGGTCAGAGGTCATAGTTGAGTTTGTGTAACTTTACCAGAACTCTCCGTCTTCTGCGTTGGCGTGAGGACAATCTCCCTGGACATAGCTCCACTCAGAAGATCTGAAAGACCAGAACCACAAGAGAACTGGGTCAGGACCAGGACCAGGACTGAGTCAGGACCAGGACTAAACCAGGACCAGGTCAGGACCAGGACTAACCAGGTCAGAACCAGGACTAAACCAGGTCAGGACCAGGACTAAACCAGGTCAGAACCAGGACTAAACCAGGTCAGAACCAGGACTAAACCAGGTCAGAACCAGGACTAAACCAGGTCAGAACCAGGACTAAACCAGGTCAGAACCAGGACTAAACCAGGTCAGGACCACAAGAGAACTGGGTCAGAACTAGGACCAGGACTGAGTCAGGACCAGGACTAAACCAGGTCAGAACCAGGACTAAACCAGGTCAGGACCACAAGAGAACTGGGTCAGAACTAGGACCAGGACTGAGTCAGGACCAGAACAGGTCAGGACCAGGACTAAACCAGGACCAGGACCAGGACTAAACCAGGTCAGGACCACAAGAGAACTGGGTCAGAACCAGGACCGGGACTGAGTCAGGACCAGAACCAGGACTGAGTCAGGACCAGGACTAAACCAGGTCAGAACCAGGACTAAACCAGGTCAGAACCAGGACTAAACCAGGTCAGAACCAGGGCTCGGTTCGGTTTGGTTTGGAGATTCTGATTGTTTCTCTCTGTTGTCTGGGTTTTGTTGTTTTGTGTAAATCAGAAACTGAAACTGTTCCAGAGCAAAACATCTGAGTTTTTATGAACCTAAAGTCTCTGAGTCGTGTCTCTGAGCAGAAAGACTAAACCAAACCAAACTAAACCAGATTAAACCAGACTAAGTAATGTAGACAGCTTCATGATTTGATCTGGTTAAAGCTGTGTGAGTGTTAGTGTTAGTGTGAGTTAACTCTGTGTGAGTTAGAGTTACTCTGTGTGAGTTAAAGTTAACTCTGTGTGAGTTAAAGTTAGTGTTAGTGTTGGTTACCCGTCGCTCCAGGCTCCGGTCCACTCCACCTGACCCCAGGGGTTTCTCACCCGAACCAACTTCTCCATCCGACCTCGATAGTTCACCTGCAGAGAGAGACAAGAGACAAACATGTATGAGACAGAGACATATGAGCAGAGACAGAGACAGAGAGACAGAGAGAGAGGCAGAGACAAGAGCGAGACAAGAGAGAGACCAACTTCTCCATCCGACCTCGATAGTTCACCTGCAGAGAGAGACAAGAGACAAACATGTATGAGACAGAGACGTAGAGACACAGAAACAGAGAGACACAGAGACAGAGAGACAAGAGCGAGACAAGAGAGAGACCAACTTCTCCATCCGACCTCGATAGTTCACCTGAAACAGAGACAAAGACAAACATGTATGAGACAGAGACATATGAGCAGAGACAAGAGAGAGACAGAGACGAGAGAGACACAGAAACAGAGAGACACAGAGACAGAGAGACATGTGAGAGACAGAGAGAGAGGCAGAGACAAGAGCGAGACAAGAGAGAGACCAACTTCTCCATCCGACCTCCATAGTTCACCTGCAGAGAGACAAGAGACATGAGACACATGAGACACAGAGACAGTGTGACAGGAGCAGAGACATGTGAGAGAGAGAGACAGAGACCAACTTCTCCATCTGACCTCAATAGTTTACCTGAAACAGAGACACATACTGTAAGACACAGAGACATGTGAGAGAGAGAGAGACAGGGACAAGAGAGACAAGAGAGAGACCAACTTCTCCATCCGACCTCCATAGTTCACCTGCATAGAGAGGGACGCACACGTTTGAGACACAGAGACATGTGAGGCAGAGACAGAGACAGGAGCAGAGACAAGAGAGAGACAGAGACAGGTTCTGATTGGACGAGCTACAAACCTCTGTGGCTCCGGTCAGAGAGTAGGCGTGGCCTTTGACCAACTTCTGTCGAGTCACAGCTTCAGAGTCTGCAGCGCTGGTGATCTGAAAGAGAGAGTAAGTAAATAATTACGTCAGTAAGTAAGTAAGTAAGTCCGTAAGTAAGTCAGTAGTCTTTATTTGTTCAGTGTTTTTCACAGACAGAGTCACAAAGCCCCTCCCTGAACCTCTCCCTGGAGCAGCTCAGCAGAGGAGCCTCAACCTCCGACCACCACCATGTGTCTCTAACCTGCATGTGATTGTTAAAAGAGATAGACCGATTTATCGGCCAGCGGATGACACTCAGCTCTACGTTTCCATTAAACCCTCCTCATCTCTTCCTCCAACCTCTCTTACCCTCTGTCTACAGGAAAGTCCTCCTAGTATGCACCTCCTCCACTAGCTCCACATCTAACACATGGACATGATCTGGACTGACAGTGTCTCACATGGACCTGATCTGGACTGACAGTGTCTCACATGGACCTGATCTGGACTGACAGTGTCTCACATGGACCTGATCTGGACTGACAGTGTCTCACATGGACCTGATCTGGACTGACAGTGTCTCACATGGACATGATCTGGACTGACAGTGTCTCACATGGACATGATCTGGACTGACAAAGCCTCACATGGACCTGATCTGGACTGACAGTGCCTCACATGGACATGATCTGGACTGACAGTGTCTCACATGGACATGATCTGGACTGACAAAGCCTCACATGGACCTGATCTGGACTGACAGTGTCTCACATGGACCTGATCTGGACTGACAGTGTCTCACATGGACCTGATCTGGACTGACAGTGCCTCACATGGACATGATCTGGACTGACAGTGTCTCACATGGACATGATCTGGACTGACAGTGCCTCACATGGACATGATCTGGACTGACAGTGTCTCACATGGACATGATCTGGACTGACAAAGCCTCACATGGACCTGATCTGGACTGACAGTGTCTCACATGGACATGATCTGGACTGACAGTGTCTCACATGGACCTGATCTGGACTGACAGTGTCTCACATGGACATGATCTGGACTGACAGTGTCTCACATGGACATGATCTGGACTGACAGTGTCTCACATGGACATGATCTGGACTGACAAGCCTCACATGGACCTGATCTGGACTGACAGTGCCTCACATGGACCTGATCTGGACTGACAGTGTCTCACATGGACATGATCTGGACTGACAGTGTCTCACATGGACATGATCTGGACTGACAGTGTCTCACATGGACCTGATCTGGACTGACAGTGTCTCACATGGACATGATCTGGACTGACAGTGTCTCATGACTATCTGGATGACGTGTCTCAATGGACCTGATCTGGACTGACAGTGTCTCACATGGACATGATCTGGACTGACAGTGCCTCACATGGACATGATCTGGACTGACAGTGTCTCACATGGACCTGATCTGGACTGACAGTGTCTCACATGGACCTGATCTGGACTGACAGTGTCTCACATGGACCTGATCTGGACTGACAGTGTCTCACATGGACCTGATCTGGACTGACAGTGTCTCACATGGACCTGATCTGGACTGACAGTGTCTCACATGGACATGATCTGGACTGACAGTGTCTCACATGGACCTGATCTGGACTGACAGTGTCTCACATGGACATGATCTGGACTGACAGTGTCTCACATGGACATGATCTGGACTGACAAAGCCTCACATGGACCTGATCTGGACTGACAGTGTCTCACATGGACCTGATCTGGACTGACAGTGTCTCACATGGACCTGATCTGGACTGACAGTGCCTCACATGGACATGATCTGGACTGACAGTGTCTCACATGGACATGATCTGGACTGACAGTGCCTCACATGGACATGATCTGGACTGACAGTGTCTCACATGGACATGATCTGGACTGACAAAGCCTCACATGGACCTGATCTGGACTGACAGTGTCTCACATGGACATGATCTGGACTGACAGTGTCTCACATGGACCTGATCTGGACTGACAGTGTCTCACATGGACATGATCTGGACTGACAGTGTCTCACATGGACATGATCTGGACTGACAGTGTCTCACATGGACATGATCTGGACTGACAAAGCCTCACATGGACCTGATCTGGACTGACAGTGCCTCACATGGACCTGATCTGGACTGACAGTGTCTCACATGGACATGATCTGGACTGACAGTGTCTCACATGGACATGATCTGGACTGACAGTGTCTCACATGGACCTGATCTGGACTGACAGTGTCTCACATGGACATGATCTGGACTGACAGTGTCTCACATGGACCTGATCTGGACTGACAGTGTCTCACATGGACCTGATCTGGACTGACAGTGTCTCACATGGACATGATCTGGACTGACAGTGCCTCACATGGACATGATCTGGACTGACAGTGTCTCACATGGACATGATCTGGACTGACAAAGCCTCACATGGACCTGATCTGGACTGACAGTGTCTCACATGGACCTGATCTGGACTGACAGTGTCTCACATGGACATGATCTGGACTGACAAAGCCTCACATGGACCTGATCTGGACTGACAGTGTCTCACATGGACCTGATCTGGACTGACAGTGTCTCACATGGACATGATCTGGACTGACAGTGTCTCACATGGACATGATCTGGACTGACATGGATCTATTAAAAATGCCCGGTGCCGTGTTTAAACCTGCTGTACAACGGGAGGAGCTGAGGAGGACGGAGACAGCAAAAAGACACTGTCTGGAGGAGGAGAAAGTTGTGTGATCGGGTAAACTCTGTTTTATAAATGCAACAAGCCTCTCTCTCTCTCTCCTTCTCTCTCTCAGTGATCTGTCTACGAGCAAAACAAAGCTGTAAACAAGCGAAAGCTCGAAGAAGCGCTTTGGGGCGTTAAAAGTGTGTTTTTGTCCATCAAAGTCTTGACGCGTCAGAGCAGTTTAACAGCATCAATAACTGACAAATTTTTACACAAATAAGATGTCCGGTGTGAACGCAGCATAAGATCAGGACTCACATCAATGGAACAGCCCAGCAGAGCCCCGGCCTCCAGAGCTTTCTGCAGGATGTGGAACAGGTCTAAACCTGGTTTAAACTAGGTCTAGAGCTGGTCTAGAGCTGGTCTAGAGCTGGTCTAGAGCTGGTCTAGAGCAGGTCTAAGGTCTAGACTCACGTCGATAGAACATCCCAGCAGCGCTCCGGCCTCTAAAGCTTTCTGCAGGATGTGGAACAGGTTGGACGGAGGTCGGCTCAGGTCAAAGTTCTCGGCGATTCCTCCAGTGAAATCCTCAAAACCTTCTGTGGTTGTTCCTCCAGACAGAGCTTCATAACAGCCGTTCAGCCTGGACACAGAGAACGGGACAGAGCCAGGTCAAGACTGGGACAGAGAGACCGGGACAGAGCCAGGTCAGGACCGGGACAGAGCCAGGTCAGGACCAGGTCAGGACCGGGACAGAGAGACCGGGACAGAGACCGGGTTAAGACTGGGACAGAGAGACCGGGACAGAGCCAGGTCAGGACAGGGACAGAGAGAACAGGACAGGACCGGGAGAGAGAGACCGGGTTAAGACCGGGTTAGGACTGGGACAGAGAGACCGGGACAGAGCCAGGTCAGGACCGGGACACAGAGAACAGGACAGAGACCGGGTTAAGACCAGGTCAAGACCGGGACAGAGAGACCGGGTTAAGACCAGGTCAGGACTGGGTCTGGACTGGGTCTGGACTGGGTCTGAACCAGATCTAAACCAGATCTAAAGCAGGTCTAAAGATGTAAAGTGTCATAAATGTGCAGGTTGAACCAAAGAAGCTGGGTTAGAGTTAAAGTGTGTCGGCCTCTGTCTGAGGCTGTGGCTCATGTGGACTGGATAGGCCTGTGTAGGTCTGGATAGGCTTTAGTAGGCTTGTGTAGGCTTGTTTCTTACTTGGCGTAGGCCTGTGTAGGTCTGGATAGGTCTGTGTAGGCTTGTGTAGGCCTGTGTAGGCTTGCTTCTTACTTGGCGTAGGCCTTCTCCAGCAGAGCGCTCCAAAACTCTCGGTTTTCAGCCGAATGAACAAACAGAAGTTCTCCGTCTTTCACCGGCAACAGATCGTCCACGACCACGTCCACCCACTCTCCAAACTGCCAGAACTGTTAAAGAACAAGAGAGGGAGGGCATCAGGGTTAATCTGAGAGAGAGACACGTCCACCCACTCTCCAAACTGCCAGAACTGTAAGAGAGAGACAGGGAGGGCATCAGGGTTAATCTGTGGATAAGAGAGACACGTCCACCCACTCTCCAAACTGCCAGAACTGTAAGAGACAAGAGAGACAAGACAGGGAGGGCATCAGGGTTAACTGAGAGAGAGAGAGAGAGAGAGAGAGAGAGAGAGAGAGAGAGAGAGAGAGAGAGAGACCAAACTGCCAGAACACAGAGCTGAAGAGCTGAAGAGTGAGGAGTGAGGATGGAACCTGCAGAGCCTCTTCACCTGGAGACGTCACATGTGAGTCTGAGACGAGCTTCAGTCTGACACTCATCAGTGACCAAAGCTACTATTGATCTACACAGACTCGGGATGGAAAATCATTCGAAAACTTTAAAAATCGATCGAATAGAAAGCCATTCATCTGCTTCTCTCCTGCAGCCACTGAACTACACACAAACATGTCCTCACTAAACCTTTTTAAACTCAGAGACAAAAGGCCACACATCAGGTTTGACTGTCGTTATAATTAACACACACACACCTTCACGCACACACATTTGATAAACAAATGAGCTCTGTAGTTAATGACTCTGACTCTGCTGGATTATTGTAGCTTTATGGGTCTGAATCAAAACTCCTCAGGCGGCTGTAGAGTTCAGAGCACTACAGCTGAGAGAACATTACTCTGTGTGTGTGTGTGTGTGTGTGTGTGGGGGGGGGGGGGGGGGGGTATGTGTCACATGACTGTGGGGGGGGGGTATGTGTCACATGACTATGGGGGGGGTATGTGTCACATGACTGACCTGGAAGTGGAAGATCCCGGCGTAGTCGCCTCCAAAGCTCTGGTCCTGAGGAACGACTCGAGCCATAACGAACTCATTCAGAGTCAGAGACGCGATCGCCGCGAGCAACCAGCAGTCACCTGACAACAGAGAACCAATCAGAGAGCAGGGTTACACAGGAGAGCCAATCAGAGAGGAGAGTTAGAGAGGAGAGCCAATCAGAGAAGAGAGTTAGAGAGGAGAGCCAATCAGAGAAGAGAGAGACAACCAGCAGTCACCTGACAACAGACAACCAATCAGAGAGCAGGGTTAGAGAGGAGAGCCAATCAGAGAAGAGAGAGACAACCAGCAGTCACCTGACAACAGAGAGCCAATCAGAGAGCAGGGTTACACAGGAGAGCCAATCAGAGAAGAGAGTTAGAGAGGAGAGCCAATCAGAGAAGAGAGAGACAACCAGCAGTCACCTGACAACAGAGAGCCAATCAGAGAGCAGGGTTACACAGGAGAGCCAATCAGAGAAGAGAGTTAGAGAGGAGAGCCAATCAGAGAAGAGAGTTAGAGAGGAGAGCCAATCAGAGAAGAGACAGACAACCAGCAGTCACCTGACAACAGACAACCAATCAGAGAGCAGGGTTAGAGAGGAGAGCCAATCAGAGAGCAGGGTTAGAGAGGAGAGCCAATCAGAGAGCAGGGTTAGAGAGGAGAGCCAATCAGAGAGGAGAGTTAGAGAGGAGAACCAATCAGAGAGCAGGGTTACACAGGAGAGCCAATCAGAGAGCAGGGTTACACAGGACAGCCAATCAGAGAGCAGCAGCAGAGAGCCAATGAAAACACAGCGTACAAAAGAGGAAGGGTTCCAGATTCAAGATGAACTTTATTGTCCCAGGTGTGGGACATTTGTCTTGAGGATATCGACCGGTGCTGCCGTTCATAATGTGCAGTTCTTTGATTAAAGTTCATAAATATACATTTCAAATACTTTCTATTCACAGTGAAAAAGAAAAGACAACACAGAAGTCCTCTATCGGTCCATATTCAGTAGTCTAGTTCCTGCCTCATCGTGGGACCTGAACCTTCTCTCAGAAAGTAAAAGCTCTGACTCTGAAAACAGAATGTAAAGGATCGTTCAGGATCTTATCGGCCTGACGCAGACGCAGAGGGACCTGCTCCTAAACGCTCTGCAGAGACAGATGGACTCACTGTGTGGATGAGCCTGTTTTTGAGCTGAACATACCAAGCCAAAATCAGCCTGATCCTTTTGCCCACTCTGAGTATTTCAGTCTGTTGCACATGTGAGCTCCAGGTCAGCCTATTGTCATTAAAAACCCCTAAGTATTTGTGCGATAGTTTGATTGTGGATCACAACTGGCCTGTGATCACATTTCTAAAATTATCATCACACCACCTAACAAATCTGTCCACCTCTAGAAAAAACTCTGAAGTGTCTTTTTCCTCCTGCAATAGAAACAAAATGGCAGAATCATAGAGGATACAAGCTTCAGCACTCATCAGTAAACAAAGTAAATAAAACTGGTGAGCTCACACAACCTTGTGGAGCTCCTGCCATTCACACTGACCCGCTGACTGTGATTTGTTAAAAAAGACTGGGGGGACACATAAAGATCACTCATCCTCTTCATTAAAATATGTGGCTGTAGCGTATTAAACGCCGAACTAAAAACAATTAATCAAAGACGGGCGTACGCTTTACAGTCCTTCAAGTGTTTGTTAATAAAATGTGTCAGAGTCAAGAGTCTTCTGTACTTCTGTTCATTTTGTGGATCCAGGGAACAGCTCATTTCAGATTGAACTGATCCAGTGACATTTCACAACAAGTGAAGTGCAACCGGGCGATAGTCTTTGTTCTCCAGGCAGTTTGCCTTTTTGGGAACAGGGATAATGATAGAACTTCTCCAGATAGCAGGAACGGTGTGAGTATCCAGAGAAGTTTGAAAGACTCTGAGCCTCTGCCATTTCACTGCTGCATGATTTTAACAAGTGTCCCGAAATGCCATCTGGCCCGGAGGACGTCCGGGGGCAGATATGTGAGAAATGCCTCTCTAGCTGATCCATTATAAAACTCAGGTAATCAGTCCAACGCAGCCTGTTGCTCCTGTGAACAGTCTCTGGTTTTGCCGTTCTCCTGCCTTTTCCGCTTCATTCAGAACATTCATATGCCTGCTGGATGGGGACATATTTGTCATTACTTTAACAGAGTTCCATATCTTCCATAACATGCTCCTACAATCAGATTCAAATGTTTCCTTCGTTCGGTGTCTAGTTGTTCAGTTTCTTGTCAAGGGATTTTTGAAGTTCCTTCATTTTCAAACTCTCCACTTTAAATGCCTTGTGTTTCTGTACTATGCACTCTTTAATTTCCTTGGAAATGTATAATTTATTGTTTGGATACATAATCGATTTTTGCTTCTACACATTCTCCTTACAAAATTTGATCAAATCTATTATTGTCTCTGTGGCCTCAGCTCTAAGTCATTGGTGCATCGTTGTATAAAAACCTGTTTGACCTGTGGTTTACGACTCTTTATTTATAATTTATCTACAGCATCAGGATCTAAACCTCCAAGAGGAGGGTTCATGTTTGCTGTATATGCATTTTTTACATTGCCGTAGCATTTATCCAGGACGTTCTTTCCTCTGGTGTTGTCTTTCACATATTGATTAAAGCCTGGTAATGTGTATTCAAGCTTGCAGTGATTGAAGTCACCAAAGATAAAGGAGCTTCAGGAGTGTGCTTCAGTTGACTATGAACTCAGTCTCTCCCGTCAGGAATGTAAACAGCCCATAGAAGAATATTCCCAAACTCCCGGGGAAGGTAAAAAGGTCTTAGGCTTAAGCATCTCTACGTCTGGGCTGCAGGTGGACTCTCTCACACCTCTCTATGCAGATGCCACCACCTGTAGTCCACCTGTAGCCCACCTGTAGCCCACCTGTAGCCCACCTGTAGCCCACCTGAAGCCCACCTGTAGCCCACCTGTAGCCCACCTGTAGCCCACCTGTAGTCCACCTGTAGCCCACCTGTAGCCCACCTGTAGCCCACCTGTAGTCCACCTGTAGTCCACCTGTAGCCCACCTGTAGCCCACCTGTAGCCCACCTGTAGCCACCTGTAGCCCACCTGTAGTCCACCTGTAGTCCACCTGTAGCCCACCTGTAGCCACCTGTAGCCCACCTGTAGCCCACCTGTAGCCACCTGTAGCCCACCTGTAGCCCACCTGTAGCCCACCTGTAGCCCACCTGTAGCCCACCTGTAGCCCACCTGTAGCCCACCTGTAGCCCACCTGTAGTCCACCTGTAGCCCACCTGTAGCCCACCTGTAGTCCACCTGTAGCCCACCTGTAGCCACCTGTAGCCCACCTGTAGTCCACCTGTAGCCCACCTGTAGCCCACCTGTAGCCCACCTGTAGCCCAGACGTAGCCCACCTGTAGCCCACCTGTAGCCCACCTGTAGCCCAGACGTAGCCCACCTGTAGCCCACCTGTAGCCCACCTGAAGCCCACCTGTAGCCCACCTGTAACCCACCTGTAGCCCAGACGTAGCCCACCTGTAGCCCACCTGTAGTCCAGACGTAGCCCACCTGTAGCCCACCTGTAGCCCACCTGTAGTCCACCTGTAGCCCACCTGTAGCCCACCTGTAGTCCACCTGTAGCCCACCTGTAGCCCACCTGTAGCCCAGACGTAGAGAGGTGTGAGAGAGTCCACCTGTAGCCCACCTGAAGCCCACCTGTAGCCCACCTGTAGCCCAGACGTAGAGATGCAGGTGGACTCTCTCACACCTCTCTATGCAGATGCCACCACCTCTGCATTTGCCGGAGTTAGCGTTCCTGTCAGCGCGCACCAGAGCAAAGTGATCCCAGGAGATGAGAGTCAGGCTCGTCTTCCTGCAGCCACGTCTCGGTGAATACTAGCAGACTTGATTCACAGTACGGTCGGTCTTGTCTCGGTCAATACTAGCAGACTTGATTCACAGTACGGTCGGTCTAGTGCGATGTTCTTTACCCGGAGTCCTGATCCATTCACACGGCAGCAGGTGTAAGTCAACAGCGCAGTCGCCACCGTGCTCCGATTAAAGTGTAACATAGAACTAGTCCTTTCATCCACAGTCTTCTCTTGTAACCTCGTTATCCCAACAACAGTAGTAGAAATCAGCTGAACACGTACACAATCATAGACAGCAGCACGAGGAGGCTCTCGAAGGGTCGGACCAAAACTGTGATTATTTTTATACAAAGAAGAGATTTTATTTTCACAAACAGAGAAAAGCTCAAACGACTGAATGTTGTATTAGAGCTAAAGGTTTAGACTTTTCTATCTGATGAAACAGTCTGTGGAGAAGAACTTCTATCGACTCAAATGTGTTCGACTGAAACAGAGACAAAAACACAGTGGAGCTTTGTGAAGGTGAAAAGTCGTCTAAACTTCAGTAGAATGATAAGTTAAAGCTACACTCTGTGACTGTCTGATGGAGATAAAAACACTTTTAATGTCTGAACATGAAACAAACGAGTCAAAGAAACACGAGTCCAGCTGCTCCAGGTTAAATAATAAACTCTTCTGTGTTCAAACAGCAGAAACAAAAGCATCTAAATGACAAAAATGTGCTTTTATTTAAGTTTAGTTTTGCCTCTGGTTCTGTTCAGGACATAAACCTCTGGTTCTGTTCAGGACATAAGCCTCTGGTTCTGTTCAGGACATAAGCCTCTGGTTCTGTTCAGGACATAAGCCTCTGGTTCTGTTCAGGACATAAGCCTCTGGTTCTGTTCAGGACATAGCCTCTGGTTCTGTTCAGGACATAAGCCTCTGGAACACTCTATGAGATTATTTCATGTACAGATTATAAAACGTTTACACACCTGTCGAAGCAGTGGCTTTAGACAAACAAACATGTACACATTAAACTGTATCTGTATGAGTGTAAATGATGTAAATAGTGTCTGGATATGTGTGACAGTCTTGTACAAGTGAAGTTTTATGAAATGACTGGATGAGAGAATGAACTAACTACTTTTGTACGTAAACATGTATTTTATTGTCATGTTCTTCATCTTTAACAACAACCTGTCCAGAAACTCTGACCTGGCACAAGCATCTGTCCTTTTGTTTAGGGTCATGTTTTTGTGCACTGTCCCTGATACATAAACTAATAAACTAAACTCTCAGTCCTAGTCTTGGTCTTGGTCCTAGTCCTGGTCTCAGTCCTGGTCCTGGTCCTGGTCCTGGTCCTGGTCCTAGTCCTAGTCCTGGTCTTGGTCTTGGTCTGTGAGGTTCATATTTGAGGTTTTCTTGTCGGGACTCGCCTCTGTTACTTCTGTTGTTTCTGTTGTGTCTCTTACACAACTGTGACTCACACTTCCTGTCTCCTGCTCTGAGCCAATCAGAGAGTGTCCCTGAGCCTGTGGACCAATCAGAGAGCAGCCCTGAGCCTCTGGACCAATCAGAGAGTGTCCCTGATCCTCTGGACCAATCAGATCGGAGCCTGGAGCTGGACTTTATCTTTTAGGAGAAAAACTGTGGAAAAAGTCAGATTTCTTCATTTAACCTTTGGACCTGTGACCTCTGACCTCTGACCCGGGGTGTGGAGGGGGCGGGGCTGTTGTCACGGTGATAGACAGTATTATGGGATGGTGTGTTTGACTGAGGTGAGTCTGTTTACTCTGAACAAACGTCAGTCCAGTCACTTCTACTTCTACTAACCCTACTGCTGCTGCTGGTGGTGAGGATGATGATGATGATGATGATGATGAGGGAGGGGTTTACAGTGAGGGTGGGTGGGGTTATGTGTGTGTGTGTGGGGGGGGGGGGGTAGTTCTGGGCGGTGCTGTTGTCGGTCGTAGGTGGGACGCTGCAGTGAGTCACAATCTGAGTCTGAGTCACACTCGGGGAATCTCCTGTTGATCTCTGGGTGTTTCCTTCTTCTCACTCTGAAACAAACGCTGCCTCACACTAACCCTCAGACTCTGAAGCTTCACATGCTCTGGGTGTTTCCTCCTCAGACTCACTCTGAAGTAAACGCTGCCTCACACTAACCACTAACTCAAATCCTCAGACTAACCTCCGTGTTCTCCGAGTGTTTCCTCCTCAGACTCTGAAACAAACACCAGGGACTAACTCTAACACTCTCACTCTGCAGCTTCATGTTCTCTGGGAAAAACGTTCTAAAAACGTGTCTGAACGCTGCCCCACACTCACTCTAACCCTGTGAAACAAACGCCTGAGAAACAGGGAAGTTCTGACCTGCGAGTGGGAAAAACGTGTCTGAACACTGCCTCACACCGACCTTCACGTGTTCTGGGTGTTTCCTCCTCCTCACACTGAAGCAGACATTCTAACCCTCACAGTCACACTCGGGGAATCTCCTGTTGATCTCTGGGTGTTTCCTCCTCAAACTCACTCTGAAGTAAATGCTGCCTCACACTAACCTTCATGTTCTCTGGGTGTTTCCTCCTTAAACTCACTCTGAAGTAAATGCTGCCTCACACTGACTCTCACACTGACCCTCAGACTAACTCTTCATGTGCTCCGAGTGTTTCCTCCTCCTCAGACTCTGAAGCAAACACTGCCTGACTCTGGATGTACACAGACTGAGTTCAGTGTGGGTCCTGCAGAACTTAGAAAGTGCTTAAACCAATGCTCCCGCGTACACAGACCTCCGACAAGTGTAGATGTGAGTGCAGGAGAAGTAGATGTGAGTGCAAGGAGAAGTAGATGTGAGTGCAGGAGAAGTAGATGTGAGTGCAGGAGAAGTAGATGTGAGTGCAGGAGAAGTAGATGTGAGTGCAGAGAAGTAGATGTGAGTGCAGAGAAGGAAGTAGATGTGAGTGCAAGAGAAGTAGATGTGAGTGCAGAGAAGTAGATGTGAGTGCAGGAGAAGTAGATGTGAGTGCAGGAGAAGTAGATGTGAGTGCAAGAGAAGTAGATGTGAGTGCAGGAGAAGTAGATGTGAGTGCAGGAGAAGTAGATGTGAGTGCAGGAGAAGTAGATGTGAGTGCAGGAGAAGTAGATGTGAGTGCAGGAGAAGTAGATGTGAGTGCAGGAGAAGTAGATGTGAGTGCAGGAGAAGTAGATGTGAGTGCAGGAGAAGTAGATGTGAGTGCAGGAGAAGTAATTGAGTGCAGGAGAAGTAGATGTGAGTGCAGGAGAAGTAGATGTGAGTGCAGGAGAAGTAGATGTGAGTGCAGGAGAAGTGAGTGAGAGGTGAGTGGCAGAGAAGTAGATGTGAGTGCAGGAGAAGTAGATGTGAGTGCAGGAGAAGTAGATGTGAGTGCAGGAGAAGTAGATGTGAGTGCAGGAGAAGTAGATGTGAGTGCAGGAGAAGTAGATGTGAGTGCAGGAGAAGTAGATGTGAGTGCAGGAGAAGTAGACGTGAGTGCAGGAGAAGTAGACGTGAGTGCAGGAGAAGTAGAGTGAGTGCAGGAGAAGTAGATGTGAGTGCAGGAGAAGTAGATGTGAGTGCAGGAGAAGTAGATGTGAGTGCAGGAGAAGTAGATGTGAGTGCAGGAGAAGTAGATGTGAGTGCAGGAGAAGTAGATGTGAGTGCAGGAGAAGTAGATGTGAGTGCAGGAGAAGTAGATGTGAGTGCAGGAGAAGTAGATGTGAGTGCAGAGAAGTAGATGTGAGTGCAGGAGTAGATGTGAGTGCAAGAGAAGTAGATGTGAGTGCAAGAGAAGTAGATGTGAGTGCAGAGAAGTAGATGTGAGTGCAAGAGAAGTAGATGTGAGTGCAAGAGAAGTAGATGTGAGTGCAAGAGAAGTAGATGTGAGTGCAAGAGAAGTAGATGTGAGTGCAAGAGAAGTAGATGTGAGTGCAGGAGAAGTAGATGTGAGTGCAGGAGAAGTAGATGTGAGTGCAGGAGAAGTAGATGTGAGTGCAGGAGAAGTAGATGTGAGTGCAGGAGAAGTAGATGTGAGTGCAGGAGAAGTAGATGTGAGTGCAGGAGAAGTAGATGTGAGTGCAGGAGAAGTAGATGTGAGTGCAGGAGAAGTAGATGTGAGTGCAGGAGAAGTAGATGTGAGTGCAGGAGAAGTAGATGTGAGTGCAGGAGAAGTAGATGTGAGTGCAGGGAGAAGTATCAGAATAGATGTGATGCAGGAGAAGTAGACGTGAGTGCAAGAGAAGTAGATGTGAGTGCAAGAGAAGGTCTGCAGGAAGAATCTATGAAGTCTATTTTTCCTGGAGACCGCAGCGTCTGGTGCTTTTAATTCATTCTACGAGTGTTCTAGCGGGAATTTACGTGAATCTACGAGGCTTTGGACAAAACTGGACCGAAGTGACAGCATCTAACAGACAGTTTACAAGAAACCTGCACGTGTCCCGAACCAAACCTGCATCGCAGTCAGTGTACGTCCAGGGTAACTCTCACCCTTCACAGTTACAGTCTGAAGCTTCGTCTGCTCCGAGTGTTTCCTCCTCCTCCTCACTCTGAAGTAAACGCTGCCTCACACTGACTCTCACCCTCACAGTTACAGTCTGAAGCTTCATGTGCTCCGAGTGTTTCCTAATCAGACTCACTCTGAAGCTGCTCTAAAGCAAACGCCTCACACTAACCCTCACAGTCACACTTACACTCTGCAGCTTCATGTGCTCCGAGTGTTTCCTCCTCAGACTGAAGTAAACGCTGCCTCACATTCACCCTTCACAGTTACACTCTGCAGCTTCATGTTCTCTGTTTCCTCGTCAGACTGAAGCTGCTCTGAAGTAAACGCTGCCTCACTCTAACCCTTCACAGTTACAGTCTGAAGCTTCGTCTGCTCTGAGAAACATTCTGACCTCTGACTGGAGAAACATGTCTGAACACTGCCTCACTTTAACCCAAACCCTCTCACTCTGAAACAAACGCTGCCTCACATTCAGACTCTGCAGCTTCACGTGTTCTGGGTGTTTCCTCGTCACACTGAAGCTGCTCTGAAACAAACGCCTCACTCTAACCCTTCACATTCAGACTCTGCAGCTTCATGTTCTCTGAGAAACATTCTGACCTCTGACCTCTGACCTCTGACTGGAGAAACGTGTCTGAAGCTGCTCAGGTCAAAGTTTAACTTCAGAAACTCAGGTTGAAGTGTTGGAGCTGAAATCCACAGTTTATGTTACATGACAAGACGAAGAACAGAACCCTAACCCTAACCAGGACCAGGACCAGGACCAGGACCAGGACCAGGACCAGGACCAGGACCAGGACCAGGACAGAACCAGGACCAGGACCAGGACCAGGACCAGGACCAGGACCAGGACCAGGACAGAACCAGGACCAGGACCAGGACCAGGACCAGGACCAGGACAGAACCAGGACCAGGACAGAAGTGAGACTGAGCTGAGAGAGAGAGGAACAGAACCAGAACCAGACAGAACCAGGACAGAACCAGGACAGAACCAGAACCAGGACCAGGACCAGGACCAGGACCAGGACCAGGACCAGGACAGAACCAGGACCAGGACCAGGACCAGGACCAGGACCAGGACCAGGACCAGGACCAGACCAGGACCAGGACCAGGACAGACCAGGACCAGGACCAGGACAGAACCAGGACAGGACCAGACCAGGACAGACAGAACCAGGACCAGGACCAGACAGGACCAGGACCAGAACCAGGACCAGGACAGAACCAGGACCAGGACAGAGCCAGGACCAGGACCAGGACAGGAGTGAGACTGAGGCAGATTTAGTTTAATGTCAGACTCAGAGTTCTGCTGCACAAACAGACTAAATGTATTTAGAACAAGACAACTTCACAGTAACGTCCAGAATCATCTTGACCAAGGAAACACTCAGAGACGTCCAACAGAAAGGGTTTTACGACAGTTTCATGATGATGTGAACGTTTGTCTCTGTGAGATTCATAAAAACTCTGGATTTAAGAACAAACTTTATGTAAGAACGTCGGAGTTTCCCACAGAACATGAACGCACCACAGACGAGTTTAAAGTTCGGCTAAACACATGTTCAGAGACTAACTCCGCCCACAACTGAACCTCAAACAGACTCGCAAAAGTGGGAGATGCAGGAGGCCTTTTAAGAGACGCCCAGGTGGGTGTGAACAGACTTTGATTGACAGCACTAAATATGAACAGTGAGCCTGGTGAATGTGAGTTTTGTATTGGAGCGGTCCTGGTCCTGATCCTGGTCCAGCTCCTGGTCCTGACGTGAGATTCACAGATGAGGAGCTGTATCTGCAGCACTACAGCTTCTATGACCTGTAAGATTCCTTTTATATTTACTTTACAAAACATATTATGTATTAAACCTTTGCTTTAGTCTATTTAAGCACATGATCTTATGATGTGGGTATTGTCTAAAAATGAAAAAGAACAACAAAGGCACGAGTTTCGAACCAGCGAATCGTTGTACAGACGGTTGCACCTCACACCACTCACTCATCAAACTGAGCTGACTGACTGCTGATGTTGACATGCAGCGAGTGATGCCTTTCAAACTCTCTGCAGCGGAGATGTCAGAGGGAGGAGTTTAGATAAACCATCTGGGCGGTTCGTCTGCCTCGTTAATACACTGTGACGTCAGAGGAACTGAAAATGCACTGACAGAGTTTGTCCATCGACAGTACAGCCACTGTTTTTACACACATAACTGTAAAATGAACGAGTTTGAACAAAAACTCCCCAGATACACAGTTTAACAGTGAAAACAAGTGGATTCTGAGTTTAGTTTCTCTTTAAACACATTTAATCAGTGGCTTAGGGTTAGAGGAGTTTTTTATTTCACACAGACGTAGTTAAAATCATTATATTTAAGGATTTACTCAACATTTTTAAAATGTCATTAGTTTGGTCATTTTTTAACATTAAAAGTTTACTTCCTGTTTATAAATGATGACATCACGCTGGGTAGTTGCCTAGCAACCATTTAATAAATTGGCTTTTTTATTTTGATCCATGAAAGTTCACTAGAACTCACTGTTTATTAAACATGTGTTTACAGAGTTATGTAAACTGTCTAAACTAAAATGTAAAATGTCTTTGTCTCACAGTGTGATGTCATCAGGTGAACTCTGCTCTACTAGTTCTTGATTCAAACTCTCATTTATTATTACAACAGGTGTTAATCTACCAAACTAAACGTTCAAACCTGTCACACACTTTAAGAGTCTATTTTATCTGAGTTAGACTTTTGTTTTTTGCACTTTAAAGAGAAACTAAACTCAGAATCCACTTGTTTTCACTGTTAAACTGTGTATCTGGGGTCAAAGGTGAATTATCTACTGTTTCAGGCCTTTTTTAGACATTTTTGTGCAAACTCGTTCATTTTACAGTTATGTGTGTAAAACAGCGGCTGTACTGTCGATGGACAAACTCTGTCAGTGCATTTCCAGTTCCTCTGACGTCACAGTGAGTTAACGAGGCAGACGAACCGCCCAGGTGGGATAAAACATTCAAAAAAATAAAAAACAGTGTGTGTGGACCTCCTGCTCAGACTGACGCCTCCTTCTCAGGATAAACTCAACAACATGGACGATAGTTCAGACAGTGGTGTGTTCAGGGACAGTTTTAGGACAGTGTTGGTGTCTGTGGTGTGTTCAGGGACAGTAGTTTTTACCTAAAGCTCCCTGGCAGATGTCGGTTCAGTGGGTTAGAGTTACTGTGATGTGTTTGGGTGTGTTCAGGTGTGTTCAGGTGTGTTCAGGTGTGTTCAGGTGCTTTAGGGACAGTGTGTTGTGTTCAGGGACAGTGTTAATGTCTGTGGTGCGTTTAAAGACAGTAGGACATACCTAAAGCTCCCTGGCAGATGTCGGTTCTGTGGGTTAGAGTGAGTGTGGTGTGTTCAGATGTGTTCAGGTGCTTTAAGGACAGTTTGGGGGACAGTGTTGGTGTCTGTGGTGCGTTCAGGTGTTTGTGTTGTGTTCAGGGACAGTAGTTTTTACCTAAAGCTCCCTGGCAGATGTCGGTTCTGTGGGTTAGAGTGAGTGTGATGTGTTCAGGTGTGTTCAGGGACAGTTTTAGGACAGTGTTGGTGTCTGTGATGTGTTCAGGGACAGTAGTTTTTACCTAAAGCTCCCTGGCAGATGTCGGTTCTGTGGGTTAGAGTTACTGTGATGTGTTTGGGTGTGTTAGGGGCTGTTCTAGTGTCTGTGGTGCGTTCAGGGGCTTTAGGGACAGTGTTAATGTCTGTGTTGTGTTCAGGGACAGTAGTTTTTACCTAAAGCTCCCTGGCAGATGTCGGTTCTCTGGGTTAGAGTTACTGCGGTGTGTTCAGGTGTGTTTAGATGCTTTAGGGACAGTGTTCGTGTTTGTGATGTGTTCAGGGACAGTTCTGTGGTGTGTTCAGGGTTAGTAGTTTTTACCTAAAGCTCCTGGCAGATGTCGGTTCTCTCTGTTAGAGTGAGTGTAATGTGTTCAGGTGTGTTCAGGTGTGTTTAGATGCTTCAGGGACAGTTTGGGGGACAGTGTTGGTGTCTGTGGTGTGTTCAGGGACAGTTTTAGGACAGTGTTGGTGTCTGTGGTGTGTTCAGGGACAGTTTTAGGACAGTGTTGGTGTCTGTGGTGTGTTCAGGGACAGTTTTAGGACAGTGTTGGTGTCTGTGATGTGTTCAGGGACAGTAGGACATACCTAAAGCTCCCTGGCAGATGTCGGTTCTGTGGGTTTGAGTTACTGTGATGAGTTTGGGTGTGTTAGGGGCTGTTCTAGTGTCTGTGGTGCGTTCAGGTGCTTTAGGGACAGTGTTAGTGTTTGTGATGTGTTCAGGGACAGTAGGACATACCTAAAGCTCCCTGGCAGATGTCGGTTCTCGTGGCTCCTCCCAGAACAAACTCTGGACTCGACACCAGCTCCTGAAACACATCCAGACAAACTTCAGAACAAACTCACTCTTATGTTCTTATAATAAACTGTATTTAAAGAGATAAAGTCACATTTGAGTCTCGTGTTTCAGACTCACAAACTTCAGAACAATCTCACTTTTATGTTTAAATAAAAACAGTTTTAATGTTTTTAAGTCACATTAGAATCTCGTGTTTGTGACTCAAACTCACAAACGTCACAAACTTCAGAACCATCTCACTCTTATGTTCTTAGAATAAACTGTTTTAAATGTTTTAAATGTGATAAAGTCACATTTGAGTCTTGTGTTTGTGACTCAAACTTTCACAGATGTTTCAGACTCAGGGGTTTTCATGAGCCTCAGTGACTCAGAGCTAAAGAATCTCTCTGAGTTTAACTCTTCACACACACATCAGCTTTACACAACCCTCTACACACACACACACACACACACAGTCTAACCCCACACTATTTAACTCCTCAGGCACCCTAACCTTACACAAACCTTCACACACTCTACTCTCTCTGCACGCAGTCCAACCCTCCCCACTGGGTTTAACTCTTCACACACCAAAACTATATACACACAACACACACACAAGCTACACTCTACACACAGTCTAACCCCACACTATCTGTTTAACTCTTCAGGCACTACAGCTACACACCCTACACACACTCTACACACACACACACACTACACACACTGCACACACACTGCACAGTCTCTCACACACACTGGGTTTAACTCCTCAGGCACTACAGCTTTATAATCACACTCACAACACACACTATAACTTTACACACACCTCGACACTCTCTCTCCACAGTCTAAACAGCAGCTCTGCACAAACCTCCACACACACACAACACACACACACACAACACACACACACAACACACACACACACACACTACACACACACAGAACACACACACACACTACACACACACACACACACACAACTCTCTCTCTTCAGTCTAAAAAACCTCCACAGGCCAAACTTCCACACCCACAGCTCTGCTCCACCGTCCTCTCTCTCTCTGAGACCAAACCCTCTTCTCTACATAAAACTCTCTTCTCCACACTGAACTCTCTATACTCTCCTCTCCCTCTACAGACTCCACTTCCACATACAGATCTACAGACTCCACTCTGTCCACAGACCTCCACCCTCCACAGACTGAAACTCCTGTGCACTCTCTCTGTCCACACACTGTCCTCTCTCTCTCTCTCTCTCTCTCTCTCTCTCTCTCCTCCTCCCTCTCTCTCTCTCTCTCTCTCTCTTTATACTCTTCTCTCTCCCTCTCTCTCTCTCCTCTCTCTCTCTCTCTTTCCTCTCTCTCCTCCCCTCTCTCTCTCTCTCTTTACACTCTTCTCTCTCTCTGGTTCTTTTCCGTTCACGTTGTTTACATTCCTGCTCTAACATGTTGTTACGTCTCAGTTCAAACACAGAAGAAGCAGCAGCTGCAGTAGAACAACAGTCAGAGCTGTTTGAGTCTGATAAGTTTGACCAGAGTGAGGGTGTGTTAGTTTAATGAAGCTCTGACAAACAAACAAACAAACAAACAAACAAACAAACAAACAAGTGTGAGTAAACAGGAAGAGGAAAACATGAGACTAAAGTGAGAGAGTCTCTGGAAAAGACCTGGTTTAGACCTGCCTTAGACCTGGTTTAGTCTGGGTTTAGTCTTGCTTTGATCCTGCCTTAGACCTGGTTTAGTCCTGGTTTAGACCAGGTTTAGACCTGGTTTAGACCTGGTTTAGTCCTGGTTTAGTCCTGGTTTAGACCTGCCTTAGACCTGGTTTAGACCTGCTGTAGACCTGTTCTAATCCTGTTGTAATCCAGGTTTAGTCCAGGTTTAGTCTAGTCTGGTTCCTGAAAAGCGTTCACACTGGTCGGTTCAGATTAGACCTGGTTTAGACCTGGTTTAATCCTTCTTTAGTCCAGGTTAAGTCCAGGTTTAGTTTAGTCTGGTTCCTGAAGAGCGTTCACACTGGTCGGTTCAGATTAGACCTGGTTCAGACCTGGTTTAGACCTGGTTTAGACCTGGTTTAGTTTAGTCTGGTTCCTGAAAAGCGTTCACACTGGTCGGTTCAGATTCCTCTCAAACAGTTTTTGTCTGATTCAAAGCTGAAGTGAAAAGTGAACCTGAGGTTTAGTGAGGACGTCTGTGGGTGTGTGTGTGTGAGTGCAGGTGTGTGTGTGTGTTCTGTAGGTGTGTGAGTGTGAGTGCACGTGCAGGTGTGTGTTCTGTAGGTGTGTGAGTGTGAGTGCACGTGCAGGTGTGTGTTCTGTAGGTGTGTGAGTGTGAGTGCACGTGCAGGTGTGTGTTCTGCAGGTGTGTGTGTGAGTGCACGTGCAGGTGTGTGTGTGTGTGTGCACGTGCAGGTGTGTGTGTGTGTGCAGGTGTGTGTGTGTTCTGTAGGTGTGTGTGTGTGTGTTCTGTAGGTGTGTGCGTAAGTGCAGGTGTGTGTGTGTGTGTGTTCTGTAGGTGTGTGTGTGCAGGTGTGTGTTCTGTAGGTGTGTGTGTGTGTTCTGCAGGTGTGTGTGTGTGTTCTGTAGGTGTGTGTGTTCTGTAGGTGTGTGTGTTCTGTAGGTGTGTGTGTTCTGTAGGTGTGTGTGTGTGTGCAGGTGTGTGGAGGTTAAATATAACGACAGTCAAACCTGCTGTGGCCTTTTGTCTCTGAGTTTAAAGGTTTGGTGAGGACATGTGTAGGGTTTGTGTGTGTGTGTTTTTATCACCTTATAGGGACAACCACCGGACAGCACACTCTACAAGTGGGGACCTGAATTTTTGTCGGGACAAAAAACCCGGTCCCCACAAAAATGACAATGTAATTGATGAAAATAAGCTCCGGACAACACCCTGTACAAATTTGGGAAAAATCCCCACAAGTCAAAAAACCTGACTTTAAGTGTGTGCCCACACACACTGTGTCTATTTTAACAGAATAGCGCGTTTTAGAGGGGGGATTAATGGAGACACTCAGTCCGCCTCTGAGGCACTCTGCTCTGGATTTCTGGTAGGGGGGTCATTGCTCACTCTCATGCCCGGGGAAGAGCACTCATCCCCGGCTAGGTTGCACGGAGGGTCGGCCCCTGTCCTCCGGAGAACCACACAATTTTCTCACCCGATTTTAAACACTTTAATTCGGCCTGGGGCACTTCTTAGGGGCATGGATGGATGCAGCATGACCTGCTCTTTAACCCTGGGTGGGTCTTAAGCCAGAGCACCGTGTATTTTTGACAGAATAGTCGGTTTTAGAGAGGGGGAATCCCGGGACATCCAGTCCGCCTCTGGTGCACTCTGCTCGGACTGGGTTTTGGGGTTATACACCCCTGAGTTCCAGAAGAACCAGGGTTGTTTCAGGCTTGATTTTACCTTGTCTAATAAGATGCTTTGCTTGTTTTAGAGGCATGGATGGTGACTCAGATGACCTGTCTGGGTGTACCTCATCGGGCAGCCCTGCTTTCGTTCCTGAATTCAGCGACAGCGACAGCGACAGCGATGGGGACAGTGGAGATTCATTTAATTCATTCATGTCAACAGAAAGCAACCTGCCAGGAAATTCAAAAAATAGACCCAGGACACACTCAAAAAGCCCAATCCAACATACCAATGACACCCCTTCAGAACAGCAACAAGTACCAGAAAGTAGCTCATCACCTCCTTGGACAGTCCAACGCCAACGTTCACTGTCAGTGCAGGCAGTAAGTACAAAAGCAGATGGGTCTCGCCAGTACAATAAGAGACAATATTGCTTGTTCTGTAATAAAGGATTACTGAAAATAACTCGACATTTGGAGCATGTTCATAAAAATGAACTTGAGGTTGCACAAGCCATGTCTTATAATAAGGGATCAAAAGAAAGAAAGCTCCATCTTGAACATCTTCGAAACAGGGGAAACTTTGCTCATAATGTTGAGGTGTTAAACGGAGAAGCAGGTGAACTTGTTCCCCGGAGGAAACCATCAGTAAACACAGAAGCCCAGGATTACATGCACTGTGTTCACTGCCAAGGCCTATTTAGAAAGAAGATTCTTTTTAAACATGTCTCAAAATGCAAGTTTAAGCCTAGCGGTGAGCCAAATCGAGGAAGAACGCGGGTTCAGGCGCTCTGTGCATTTGCTGTACCACCACCTCCGGGCGTCAAACAAGACTTCTGGAAGCTGCTAAGCAACATCCATCCATCCATTTTCTTCCGCTTTATCCGGGGTCGGGTCGCGGGGGCAGCAGTCTGAGCAAGGACGCCCAGACTTCCCTGTCCACACACACCTCCTCCAGCTCTTCCGGGAGGATCCCGAGGCGTTCCCAGGACAGTCGAGAGACATAGTCTCTCCAGCGTGTCCTGGGTCTTCCCCTTGGCCTCCTCCCAGTGGGACATGCCCGGAACACCTCACCAGGGAGGCGTCCAGGAGGCATCCGGTACAGATGCCCGAGCCACCTCAGCTGGCCCCTCTCGATGTGGAGGAGCAGCGGCTCTACTCCGAGTAGGGCTGGGCGATCTGGGAAAAAAATAGATCACGATTTTTTTCTTCATATTGTTCGATCTCGATTTTCGATTCGATTTTTTTAATGAAAATAATCTAAAATGGTAGTATTATGCAAATTATATATTATACAAAAAAAAAAATGAAACTACATGTCTTTTCAAAAAAGCTTCACTATTATTTATTAATAGGTGAAAGTCCCCCTAATTTTAATGGTAAAATTGACCAGAAAGAATAGACTAGACGTCCCAGGTCAGCTTGATAAATAATAAGGCTAATAAATAAACAGTCAAAGAAAAATAAACATGATTTACTGGAGGCTATTTAATTATAATTATTTGTTCGTTTTGCGGTCAGTCCGTGCGTTCAGAGTCAGACAGTAAACAAGACACGCTTATACACGTGAGCCTGAACGGATGACTGACAGCTTCCGAGGGAAGCGAGCACAAGTGCTGCGATATACTTTTTTTTCTCAACTCAAGACAGATGCTTTACTCACGCGTGAATACAGCGGCCAAATTCACGAAGTGAAGAGAATTCGTGCGTGTAAATGAAAGTGCGTCGCCGAATAGAGAGAGAGACGAGGGAAAGCCTCTCACAGAGATAATAACGGAACAGACGAGTGTTTCTGCGGGAGACTCACAGGTACAACACTTTACGAGTGAAGCCGTCTGTATGAGCCTTTTCTGACACTAACCTCGCGCTGAAGTGGGCTGCGCGGTCCCGCGGCGCCCCAGGCTCGTCTCACACGGGGATTGACGCTGGCTTGATCCGTGCTCAGTGCATGCCTCCCCGGCTCCTGCCTCAAACACACGCGGGGATCCCGGAGGCTTGCCTCTGGTTCAGGACGCGCACGGACGCGGATAAAATGTGTGGCTCGTCATTATAAGTAAAAGTTAAAGGCATTTCATTAACGATGACCATTTTATCTTTAAAATAAAGGCTGTAGTGGGCGGCAACTCCCACTCTGTACCGCGTGCATTTACCACGTTGTGATTGGCTAAAACTACCAGGCAGCGCCTCGTGCATTTTCTGCATTGTGATTGGCTGATGGACTTGTCGATCTTAATGCGCAAGCCTTATCATCGAGATCGAGCAAAGTTGAGATCGCGATCTCTCGATCTTTCGATTTTTGGCACAGCCCTAACTCCGAGCTCCTCCCGTGTGACTGAGCTTCTCACCCTATCTCTAAGGGAGCGCCCAGCCACCCTGCGGAGGAAACTCATTTCGACCGCTTGTATCCGCGATCTTGTCCTTTCGGTCATTACCCAAAGCCCCACAGCTCAGCCGCCATGTGTTGGAGTTCACCCCAGTAGACGAGAGGGTCGCGTCCCTGCGCCTTCGGGTTGGGGACAGGTCTCTCACTGTTGTGGCAGCCTACGGGCCAAACAACAGTGCAGAGTACCCGGCCTTCTTGGAGTCCCTGGGAGGAGTACTGGACAGTGCACCCACCGGGGACTCCATTGTTCTGCTGGGGGACTTCAACGCCCACGTGGGCAACGCCAGTGACACTTGGAGAGGGGTGATCGGGAGGAATGGCCCCCCCGATCTTAATCCGAGCGGTGTTCTGTTATTGGACTTCTGTGCTAGCCACAGTCTGTCCATAACGAACACCATGTTCCAGCACAAGGGTGTCCATCAGTGGCACCAGGACACCCTAGGCCGGAGGTCGATGATCGACTTTGTCGTCGTGTCATCTGACCTTCGGCCGCGTGTTTTGGACACTCGGGTTAAGAGAGGGGCGGAGCTGTAGAGCACCACCTGGTGGTGAGTTGGATCCGCTGGCAGAGGAGGAAGCCGGACAGACCTGGCAGACCCAAACGTATCTGAGGGTCTGTTGGGAACGTCTTGCCGAGTCCTCTGTAAGACAGGCATTCAACTCACACCTCCGGGAGAGCTTCTCCCAGCTCCCGGGGGAGACTGGGGACATTGAGTCTGAGTGGACCATGTTCTCAGCCTCCATTGTTAATGCGGCCGCCAAGAGCTGTGGTCACAAGGTCTCAGGTGCCTGTCGTGGCGGCAATCCCCGAACCCGGTGGTGGACACCGGAAGTAAGGGATGCCGTCAGGCTGAAGAAGGAGTGCTACAAAGCCTTGTTGGCTTGTAGTACTCCTGAGGCAGTTGACAGGTATCTGCAGGCCAAGCGTACCGCGGCTCGAGCGGTCGCAGAGGCAAAAACTCAGGACTGGGAGAGGTTCGGGGAGGCCATAGAGGAGGACTATCGGTCGGCCTCAAAGAAATTCTGGCAAACCGTCCGACGCCTCAGGAGAGGGAAGCAGTGCTTCACCAACACTGTTTACAGTGCAGGTGGAGAGCTGTGACCTCGACTGGGGATGTTGTTGGACGGTGGAAGGAATACTTTGAGGGTCTCCTCAATCCCACTGCCACGTCTTCCGATGAGGAAGTAGAGACTGGGGACTCGGGGGAGGCTCACCCATCACCCAAGCTGAAGTCACTGAGGTTGTCAATAAGCTCCTCGGTGGCAAGGCTCCGGGTGTGGATGAGATCCGTCCTGAGTATCTCAAGTCTCTGGATGTTGCGGGACTGTCTTGGCTGACACGTCTCTGCAACATCGCGTGGCAAACTGGGACAGTACCTCTGGATTGGCAGACCGGGGTGGTGGTCCCTCTGTTTAAGAAGGGGGACCGGAGGGTGTGTTCCAACTACAGAGGAATCACACTCCTCAGCCTCCCCGGTAAGGTCTACTCCAGGTACTGGAGAGGAGACTTCGACCGATAGTCGAACCTCGGATTCAGGAGGAGCAGTGTGGTTTTCGTCCCGGTCGTGGAACACTGGACCAGCTCTACACTCTCCATCGGGTGCTCGAGGGTTCATGGGAGTTTGCCCAACCAGTCCACATGTGTTTTGTGGATTTGGAGAAGGCATTCGACCGTGTCCCTCGTGGTGCCCTGTGGGGAGTGCTCCGAGAGTCTGGGGTCCGGGGCCCTTTGCTCAGGGCGGTTCGGTCTCTGTACGACCGGAGCAGGAGCTGTGTTCGCATTGCCGGCAGTAAGTCAGACCTGTTCCCAGTGCATGTTGGACTCCGCCAGGGCTGCCCTTTGTCACCGGTTCTGTTCATTGTTTTTATGGACAGAATTTCTAGACGCAGTCAGGGTCCGGAGGGTGTCCAGTTTGGTGACCACAGGATTTCATCTCTGCTGTTTGCAGATGATGTTGTCCTGATGGCTCCATCAAACCAGGACCTGCAACATGCACTGGGACGGTTTGCAGCCGAGTGTGAAGCAGCTGGGATGAAGATCAGCTCTTCTAAATCCGAGGCCATGGTTCTCGACCGGAAAAAGGTGCCTTGCCCTCTCCAGGTGGGTGGGGAGTCTTTGCCTCAAGTGGAGGAGTTCAAGTATCTGCTAAGCAACATGATAAATGATAAAGTTTCTTCCATAGTGAAAAAAGATCCATGTATTCTAGAATTTGGTGAAAATCTTTTTAGTCGTTTTGGCCATGATGCTGGGAAACATGAGTATATTCGTCAAAAACTGAGGGAGTTGGGAAGGCTTCTGTTATGCTCAAGTAAAAACCCGGAGCTAAAGACCATTGAGGACCATGTTTTGCCTTCAAATTTCATGCATGTTGTAGAATCTGTGAAATGTGTAGCTGGATATGACAGGCAAAACAATACATATAAACGCCCAAGTCTGGCTCTCAAATTAGGGCATAGTCTGTCAAAGATTTCAATGTTGGTTGAAAGTCGTTCAATCATCCAGAACAACAGTGTTGCAGCTAAAAATGCCCGTACATTCCGACAAATCTATGAAGCAAGATGGCATGAAATGATATCTGCAGCGTCACTGAGAACACTTCAAGACGCTAAGTTTAATGCTCCACTTTTACTTCCATTCACAAGAGATGTCCAGGTGCTTCATTCATTTCTGGATGCAGAGCAGCAGAAACTTCACTCCACGTTGTCTTCTCAAGTGTCACCCCAGGACTGGGCTGGATTAGCAAAAGTCACCCTGACTCAGATAATTCTCTTTAACAGACGGCGGTCCGGCGAAGTATCAAAAATGCCTCTGTCAGCATACATGTCTCCGCATAGCCAGGATGCGCTGGAAGACCTGGGTGATGCACTCTCTGATTTAGAAAAGAAACTGTGTCAACACTTCAGAAGACTGGAGATAGCGGGGAAGAGAGGAAGGAAGGTGCCGGTTCTTTTGACACCAGCCATGCAGGAAGCATTGGATCTTCTTGTCAGCAAGCGAGAGATGTGTGGGGTTGTACCGGGAAACAAATACCTTTTTGCCAGACCAAAAGCATGTTCATACTTTCGTGGGTCTGACTGTCTCCGGCATTTTGCCAAGATGTGTGGGGCAAAAAACCCAGAAAGCCTCACCTCCACAAAACTGCGAAAACAAACTGCAACTCTGTCTCAAGTTCTTAACCTGAGCAACACAGAGTTGGATCAGCTGGCCGATTTCCTGGGGCATGATGTAAGAGTCCACCGACAGTTCTACAGACTTCCAGAAGGCACCCTTCAACTGGCTAAAGTGAGCAAGATCCTCATGGCTTTGGAGCAGGGACGTATGGCTGAATTCAAGGGAAAAGGCCTGGATGACATCACTATTGACCCAGAAGGTAAAGATTTTTTTGGTCTATCCACACTTGAGCTCAGAGCACACAGGCCAGGTTCCAGGTTAAAAAAGCCCCAAATAGTACCTTGTAAGTCGGATCCAAAGTGACACAAAGTGCAGTCAGGGAGCCAGAGTTAAGCTCCAGCAGACAGGCAAAGTTGCTCTCTTTTATGCCCCAGAATAGTACCTTGTAAGTCGGATCCAAAGTGACACATTGTGCCGTTAAAGACCCAGAGTTTAGCTCCAGCAGACAGGCCAGGAAACACTCTTTTAAACCCCAATATAGTGGGTCTATGCTGGGCAGCAAACTGGCCACTATCAGCCTCTGAGTCTCTGCCCAGGCCTGGTGCTTCTCTCTGGGCCAAGTGCTCTCACACTCTGCCTCCTGGAGCCTCTTCTCCACCTCCACAAGGCTCCAGGAGAGCCTCACACTAAGTCCAGGTCAGGTGCACCTTACTGGGCCATGTGCCCTGACACTCTGCCTCCTGGAGCCTCTCCTCCACCTCCACAAGACTCCAGGAGATCCTCACACTCTGCCCAGGAAAGGTGCTCCTATCTGGGCAGGTGAAGACATACATAAAGTTTGTACATTTCGGCTTGACTAAGCTGTTTCTTTACTTTTAACAGATCATGCCCTCCAGGACAGTGAGGACGAGGACGAGAACCAGAACATAGAAGAAGATCTGGATGCTGAAATGCCAGACGAAACAAATGAAACATCTCAGCCTGTTACAATTGAAACATCCAGCCATCCTTCACTGCAAGCGGTTCAAAGACCGTCACGCAAAGGACCGTCACGCACCCCCACTTCAGCTCGCCGGACAGTCGTAAAGAGAACGTGGAACCCAAGAGAGGTCAAAGCCGTGGAAAAGCACTTGATGCACTTCATAAACTCGTGCCGAGTTCCGGGCAAAGCAGACTGTGATAAGTGCCTTCGGCTTGAGAAAGTCGCGCTCAAACGGAGGGATTGGTTAGCAGTGAAATTTTATGTAAAGAATCGAATCACAGCTCTTAAAAGAACAGTTTAATGATTATAATTTAATTTATGTTAATAAAGATTTAGTTTTATTCATTTTTGTGTGTCATTATTTCCTAAAAATTCATTCCAATCACCAGTGTACATGGTTGGGTCTCATAACTATCTCTATCCCTGAAATGTCCCCAGAAGTTTTTAATGGAATAAATGTTTTTTGAAGTCAAATTACTGCTAAGGAAATTTAGAGAACCATAACATATGTTTTGGGCTCCGGTAGAACCAGCAGAAAGGGACGTTCCCACAAGGCATGTTGTAGTCATGCGTCCCTACAATATGTTAAAGACACGTGTGTGTGGGTGTGTAGGTGTGTGACAGGTGTGTGGCAGGTGCAGACAGGTGCAGGTGTGTGTTCTGTAGGTGTGTGTGCAGGTGTGTGGAGGTTAAATATAGTTAAAACAGTCAAACCTGCTGTGGCCTTTTGTCTCTGAGTTTAAAGGTTTGGTGAGGACATGTGTAGGGTTTGTTTGTGTGTGTACAGTGTGTGTGTTTGTGCACGTAGGGTGTGTGTGTGTGTGTGTAGACGTATGCGTGCGTGGTGTTTGTGTGCGTGGTGTTTGTGTGTGTTTGCTGTGAGTCAGTTTGTCACGCCTTTGTTCTGAGAAAAACTCCAACCGCAGAATTTACATCTGATGTTTCCTCCTGTCAGCGAGGATTCTCAAACTGTGGAGCCGGGACGACGTGTGTGTCTGGTGTGTGTGTCTCGTGTGTGTGTCCAGTGTCTCTGCAGCTCCACAGGATCATCACTCACACCTTCTACACTTTAGAATTGAGTTTGTATTAAATAATAACTGATCATGTGACTCTGACAAACTCTCAGATCTGACTCTTGTTCAGTAAAACTTTCTCTGAAGTTCTGTTCTGATCTGATCTAAACTTGTCACGCACACACACACGCGCACGCGCACGCTCTGTTGTCACGCACACACGCGCACGCACACCCACTGTCCCCACGTGCGCGCGCTCAGAGGAACATTCCACAGGCGGTTTCCTGAGCCACGCCCCTTTGTTTCTCAAACATTTCATCCACTTTAATCTGCTGCTGACGTCACACACTCTGACGTCACACCTGCGTTTACTTTACTTTACTTTAGTTTAGTTTAGTTTACTTATGTTTAAGTTTAGACCGGGACAGACCGGGACAGACCGGGACAGACCCGGAGGCCGCCCCGCCCTTCCTGCCCCGGTCCCGCAGCCCTCGCGCCCCCCTCCCGCCCCTCCCTCTGCCTCTGTCCCGTTACTCACCGGGGGTCTCTTCCACGTCACGCCGCGGGTCTTGGACGAGCCCGGGGCCAGCTCTTTGAAGCCCAGCGCCTGCGCAGACGCGGGGAACATCGGGTCGCAGAAGAGTTTTCCGCTGCGCTGACATTCCGCGCGCAGATCCTCGAACCGCTGCTGCAGAAACGGCACCGCTTTAGCGTTGGTCCCGAACCCTGCCGCGTGCGCGCGCTCCTTCGCGAGGCGCGAGGCCACTCCGGACATCCTGCGCGAGAATCACGGAAAATCACGGAGAAAACACGGAGAATCACGGAGACACGCAGAGAGAGTCCGCTCTGCTGTGGAGCTGCCGCGGGCTGGAGGCTGGAGCTGGGCTGGGTTTAGTCTGAGTTAGTCTGGGTTGGTCTGGGTGAGTCTGGGTGAGTCTGGGTTGGGTTTAGCTGCTGGTGGAGCTTCTCTCGCGGCGGGGCGCGGCCAGGCTCCGGAGCTCTGGTGACGGTCCGCCTCTGACTCGAGCTCCAGCCCCTCGAACCACAAACTTCCATAAAAACACAAACTCTGACGCCTCTGCCGCTTCTGACGCGCCTCTGCCGCCCTCCCTGCCGCGTATCTGCGCCTCTGCCGCGCCGCGCGCACAAACTCTGGAGCAGAGGAAACTTCACTTCAGGGTCGTTGACGGGACTCGTCTCCTCTGTCCTCGTCTCCTCTGTCCTCGTCTCATCTGTCCTCGTCTCCTCTGTCCTCGTCTCCTCTGTCCTCGTCTCCTCTGTCCTCGTCTCCTCTGTCCTCGTCTCCTCTGTCCTCGTCTCCTCTGTGATTTGATTGACAGAGGAGACAGAAACCTGAAGCGTTAAAACACAAACATGATTCAGACTTTTAGACTTAATAAAAGTGTGAGACTCACGTGCGCGTTTGTTGTCATGGAGACACATGTGTGTGTGTGTGTGGGGGGGGGGGTTGTCATGGAGACAGATGTGTGTGTCAGAGGAACAGCGCCGCCTGCTGGACTCAAACCCTCACTGTGTCTGTGACATGTTCAACATGAACAAGAGAGAAAGAGAGAAAGAGAGAAAGAAAGAAAGAAAGAAAGAAAGAAAGAAAGAAAGAAAGAAAGAAAGAAAGAAAGAAAGAAAGAGAGAGAACATAAATCAAACTAAACTAAACCCAAACATGAAACATCTAAGAAACAAACTTTACGACGAAGGAAAAACGGACAAACAAACGTTTTGTGAATCTGTGACCAGATAAAACTCAAACAGTCAAACTATAATCCTCGTAAATATAAAAGGACTGTCGTTCTGTCGTGAAAGAAAAAGATTTAAACATTTTTCAAACTAAACTCAGACTTGACCTGGTTCAGTCTGATGAGTTTCTCCTGTTTCTTCTTCTTCTCTTTTCTCTCTCAGCAGCAGCAGGAGGAGGAGGATGATGATGATGAAGACTTTATATTGTGATGAGGCTGATTTAGTCCGAAAACGTAAAAACCTTTAAAAAGTTCCAGAATCAAACTTTATCCCTTGTGTCCCGTTAGAAAAAAGTTCCTAATCTCCTGTTAGCGCCCAAAAAAAAAAGTTTGAAAAATAAACATTTTACTATAATTTTACAGCCGTTAAAACAAGTGTAGTAAAAGTCTAACAGAACATAAGGACACATGTGTAAGTGACAAGACTCTGGGTTTAACTAAACTGTGAGTTGATTTTTTAAACATTTGACTCGATCTAAAGTTTGTAACAAGAAATCATTGAAATATCTAAAAAACTGTAACAATGGAGGATAATTTAAAAATGACAGTCGAGAAAGAAAAACACTAAACATCTGTTTGTTTAGACACGAGGTTTATGTTTATTATGTTTATTTTGTACTGTAGCAAAGCATCATGGGAAGTGTAGTTTATCGTTACATCACAAACAGCTGTAAACATCACAATAAAAACATTTATTAAAACAGACGGCGGCCATTTTGTGAGACCAGAGGAAGGAGAGAAGGAGACGAGAGAAGGAGAGAAGAGAAGGAGACGAGGAAGGAGAGAAGGAAAGGAGAGAAGGAAGGAGAGAAGGAAAGGAGAGAAGGAAGGAGAGAAGGAAGGAGAGAAGGAAGGAGAGAAGGAAGTAAAGGAGATGAGGAGACAAGAAAAGGAGGCGAGGAAGGAGATGAGGAGACAAGGAGAAAGAGCGAGTCAGAAAGTGAAACTTGAAAAGTGTTTCCTTTTGTTTATATTTGTATACATGTTTTGTTGTTTTGTTGTTTGTTTATGTTTGTTTTGTTGTTGTTCCAGTGAAAGTTCAAAGAATCAAACACAAACATTATTTAAGTCAAAGACAAACTTATCAAACCAAATTTAAATCTGCAGATTTAACTTTTAACGAAGCTCAGGAAGAGTCATTGTTACTGTTTTTAGCACCGACTCAGTGAGATATTGTAAAGACTAGAGAGAGCGTCGCCATGGTAACCGATAACAACAAACGTCCAGCTCCGGCAGCCATCTTGTGTGGGGAGAGTTTAACAAAGATCAGACAAACTTATTTGTGCTTCTGTTTAAACAAACTAATGTGAAAACATACTTTTATTTTTAGCTATTCAAATATTTTATAGCAACACCAGTGAAGTAAACACACTAATGATGAACGTTTGTGTAAATGTAAAATACTTTACTTGTGCCTCAAACCCAGCTCAGTGCAGTGTTTTTAGAGGAAAACTGAGCAGACACAGACAAAAACACTTCTGTGTTATTAGGACAATAAAACATCATTATAAGTTCAACTTCCTCCTTTAATTTATTGATTATCTGACATTTGTACAATATTTTTAATTAGAATTCTGCTGCTTCTCCCCTCGCAAGATGGCCGCCGCAGCTGCCACGGCAACAGGCCCCGCCCCCTCTCTAGTCATTATAATACCTCACTGCATCCACTGAGCTGTGATTGGTTCTTTTACTGAGCTGTGATTGGTCACTCCTGCGTGGGATCCACCACTCGTCCAATCAGCTGCAGCGCTCCGGTCGCCTCGTGGTAAACGACCAATAGGAACGGCCGGTTGACTGTGAGGCGAGGGGGCGGAGTCTTAAAGGAGCTGGCCACGCCCCCTGGAGCCGCCGACTCGTCCAATGAGAGAGAGACCGAGTCCAGGACCTGAAACAGACCAAGACCAGGATCACAACCAGTTTAACAAGACCAGTGTAGCGTTATGAACCACCAAAGACATATTTCGGACTGTATTTTTCATCTTCTTTAAAAAGGGACAAAGGTATGCAGCCCTTCCCCCCAAAACTGATCAGGTTTTACGACAGGATGGCCTGCTTAGCCACTCTTTAAACTCTCTGTCCCTTATCAACAACAATTCAACAAAGGGCTGCTGACTCTACCCCAAAGCCCCTGCTGTGACTCTCACATTATAACTCATTTACTTTCATGGGTATTTTCATGTGTTCTCATGTCTGTAACCTTGTTGAAAAATGCATTTGGAAATGTTCTGTTCTTTTCCACTATTTCCTATATTTTTGATTGTGGCAGTTACTGTATGCTTCATATCACGATTGAAGTTCACTATTGAAAATGTAACAATTGAGATGTTATGTTACAGTATGTATGTTCTTGTTAATGGAATAAGTTAATAATAGCTAACTATTTACTGATTTAAATTAAGTGAGGACATATTAAGCCCTAAGCCACTCCCAGGTCATAAGAGTCCGCCTCTTCGACTCCACAAAACCCCCAACTTGAGTCTTCTGACACACACAGTGGGTCACACTCCTGGCTTCTACTCCACTTCTTCACGTTCTGGACGGGGGTTGGAACCGAGCTGTGAGGAGCCTCTTGCGGCCCCCCTGTGGGGGTCAGCCGCCCTGCTGCAAGAGCTGAGATCAGATCTATACAGACGGCTCTCCAACCAGCACCGACATGCTACAAAAGGGAACTCTCCATCTGCTGCTAAAACCACCGAACAACAGTAGCTGCACCTTGGATCATGGCCCAAACGAGGAAAGGCTCGTTCTCGGTGGACACAAAGAAGCAACACATCTCTGACCTCAAATGGGACGTAAGACAATGGTGGCTGAACACAGAGTGGCTTAAGAGTAGTTAAGAAAGTCTTGTTACAACTAATTTCAACCAAATCAGATCTTACCATTGAAACTAGTGTTTACTGTAATTAATGATGAATGTTTATGTTTGTTTTTGTTTATTAAACCACACAAAATGTTACTGGTTATGATTTTATAATTAGGGCTTTGTCCCTGCGATGAGAGAGCGGCGCCTTCAGACAGACAACGAGGAGTAGGTTTCTTTTTAAAAATTGAGTTAGACTTTAAAGAGACTCTGGTGCCCCAAATTTGATTAACTTTATTAATCGCCTACACAATATGATAACTAATAATTAGCAATTAGAGCGCCATGCCACAATTAGCCCATTTTTAGCCTATTATATTAAAACAAATAATATTTCTACTACATAATTCTGGTGCCTGCGTGAGGCTGGTATCACAGTAATGTAGTAATAAATAAATCTACTACACCAGGACCAGGGTCAGACCAAGACCAGGTCTACAGAGAGAGACTGAGTCCAAGACCAGGGTCAGACCAGGTCCAGGTCCAGGTCCAGGACCAGACCAGGACCAGACCAGGATCAGGGTCAGACCAAGACCAGGTCTACAGAGAGAGACCGAGTCCAAGACCAGGACCAGACCAGGTCCAGGATCAGACCAGGACCAGGTCTACAGAGAGAGACCGAGTCCAAGACCAGGACCAGACCAGGTCCAGGATCAGACCAGGACCAGGTCTACAGAGAGAGACCGAGTCCAAGACCAGGACCAGACCAGGTCCAGGATCAGACCAGGACCAGGTCTACAGAGAGAGACCGAGTCCAAGACCAGGGTCAGACCAGGACCAGGTCTACAGAGAGAGACCGAGTCCAAGACCAGGGTCAGACCAGGACCAGGTCTACAGAGAGAGACCGAGTCCAGGACCAGGACCAGACCAGGTCCAGGTCCAGGTCCAGGTCCAGGACCAGACCAGGACCAGGTCTACAGAGAGAGACCGAGTCCAGGTCCAGGGTCAGACCAAGACCAGGTCTACAGAGAGAGACAGATTTGATTAAATGTTTTAGTGCAGCACTGACCTGATACTGGGATCGAGTATCGGCTCAGATCGAGTATCGGCTCAGATCGAGTATCGGCTCAGATCGAGTATGATATCGGTTCAGCCGATATTCTAGTTGTGTATAATCAGACTTATGTTTTGTCTGATCCAGAACTCTTTGATTCAGATTCAGTTCCAGGTCTAGAGCAGGATCATAACTGGTCTTACCTGGGACAGGTCTAGAGCAGGATCATAACTGGTCTTACCTGGGACAGGTCTAGAGCAGGATCATAACTGGTCTTACCTGGGACAGGTCTAGAGCAGGATCATAACTGGTCTTACCTGGGACAGGTCTAGAGCAGGATCATAACTGGTCTTACCTGGGACAGGTCTAGAGCAGGATCATAACTGGTCTTACCTGGGACAGGTCTAGAGCAGGATCATAACCGGTCTTACCTGGGACAGGTCTAGAGCAGGATCATAACCGGTCTTACCTGGGACAGGTCTAGAGCAGGATCATAACCGGTCTTACCTGGGACAGGTCTAGAGCAGGATCATAACCGGTCTTACCTGGGACAGGTCTAGAGCAGGATCATAACTGGTCTTACCTGGGACAGGTCTAGAGCAGGATCATAACTGGTCTTACCTGGGACAGGTCTAGAGCAGGATCATAACCGGTCTTACCTGGGACAGGTCTAGAGCAGGATCATAACTGGTCTTACCTGGGACAGGTCTAGAGCAGGATCATAACTGGTCTTACCTGGGACAGGTCTAGAGCAGGATCATAACTGGTCTTACCTGGGACAGGTCTAGAGCAGGATCATAACTGGTCTTACCTGGGACAGGTCTAGAGCAGGATCATAACCGGTCTTACCTGGGACAGGTCTAGAGCAGGATCATAACCGGTCTTACCTGGGACAGGTCTAGAGCAGGATCATAACCGGTCTTACCTGGGACAGGTCTAGAGCAGGATCATAACTGGTCTTACCTGGGACAGGTCTAGAGCAGGATCATAACCGGTCTTACCTGGGACAGGTCTAGACCAGGTCTACATCAGGACCAGGTCTAGAGCAGGTCTAGAGCAGGATCATAACCAGTCTTACCTGAGACAGAGAGTTGTCGTTGAAAACCTGTTGGACCTGGAGCTTCTGGAGCTGGATCTTCAGAGCCGTGGAACGTTCCAGAGAGAAACGAGGAAACTGGACCTCCAGACGCCTAAAAACAACAACAAGATTTACACTTTTATCTGTCCTGAAGTCTAATGTGTCTAAAGTCTCAGCCGTCTAGGTCTAACCCCCTACTCTGTCCAAAAGTCTCACGTCTGTCATAAAGAACATTACAGAGAAATATGAGGAAACTGGACCTCCAGACGCCTAAAAACAACAACAATACATCCCTGTTATTATCCCCAAGTCTCAGACGTGTCCTCAAGTGTCCCACGTCTGTCCTAAAGTCTTCTCTTCAGACGGTCTAAACTCTAAACTCTTCTCTTGTTTTGTTGTTTTGTTGTTTGATGTTCAGACAGTTTAAACAGTTTAAATCTAAACTCTAAACTTCTCTTGTCGGGTTGTTGGGTCTAAAGTCTAAAGTCTAAATCTAAACTCACGTCTTCTTGAGTCCTCGGATCCAGCCGTAGACCTTCTCCGCGCTAAGCTCCTCCTCCAGCGCGCTCAAGGCCACGCCCTCGTCCGGGACCAGGACCAGCAGAGCCCGGCCCTGGTCCAGACCCAGTCTCAGGACTCCGGTCTTCAGAGTCCGGTCGTAGGACAAGAAGAACCGTCCCGACGTCAGCATCATAGGAACCATGACCGTGTGGTACCGGTCCACGAAGAACCGCTCCTGGAGGGTCTGCGAGGCGTTAAAGGGGACCTGGAACTGGGCTGGGACCGGGGCCGAAGACAGGACCAAGACCAGGATCAGGGACGGGACCAGAGCCAGGAGCAGGACCAGAGCCAGGAGCAGGAGCAGAAACAGAGAGAAGAGAGAAAAACAAGAAAGTTAGAACTTCCTGGAGGGTCTGCGAGGAGTTAAAGGGGACCGAGAACTGGGCTGGGACCGGGACAGAGACCAGGATCAGAGCCAGGACCGGGACCAGGACCAGGGACGGGACCAGAGCCAGGAGCAGGACCAAAGAGAGAGACAGAGAGAAGAGACAAAAAAGAGAAAGTTAGAAGGTCCTGAAGGGTCTGCGAGGAGTTAAAGGGGACCGAGAACTGGGCTGGGACCAGGACCAGGACAGGGACCGAGGACGAAGACAGGACAAGGACCAAGACCAAGGAGCAGGAGCAGAGACAGAGACCAGGAAACAGATTCAGAGAGAAGAGACAAAAACAAGAAAGTTAGAAAGTCCTGAAGGGTCTAAAACAGGACTAAACCTGGACTAGAATCAGGTCTAAACCTGGACTAAAACAGGACTAAAGCAGGACTAGAATCAGGACTAAACCAGGTCTAAAGCAGGACTAAATCAGGACTAAAGCAGGACTAGAATCAGGACTAAACCAGGACTGACCTTGGACGTTGAGGGCCGAGGCCAGGACCAGCTGTGGGTCTGGTCCCAGGTCCAGTCCGGGTCTCTGGATCTGGACTTGGTCTGAGGTCTGCTCCAGGACCCAGCGCTGGATGGAGTCCAGAGAGTCCTGGACCGAGCCGAAGTCCACGGTCCGGATCACGGCCCCGAAACTCTGCTCCAGACTCTTCCTGTACGCATCATCAGGCTCCGCCCCCTGCGCCACGAACCAGGCCACGCCCCCCAGAGAGGCCCCGCCCACCGCCGCCCGCAGAGACGAGACCAGGTCTAGGACAGAACCGGGACAGGATTTAGGACTGGGACAGGTTTAAGGATCGGGACAGGTTTAAGGACCGGGACAGGTCTAAGGACCGGGACAGGTTTAAGGTCTACGAGAGAACCGGGACAGGTTTAAGGACCGGGACAGGATTAAGGTCTACGAGAGAACCGGGACAGGATTAAGGACCGGGACAGGATTAAGGACCGGGACAGGTTTAAGGACCGGGACAGGTCTAAGGACCGGGACAGGTTTAAGGACCGGGACAGGTTTAAGGACCGGGACGGGTCTAAGGACCGTACTAGGAGGAACTATGGACTGGGGCCACACTATTGGGACTCTTACCCTGGGGCCAGTTCTTTCAGACCTGGAACCTTTTAGTGACACATTTCCGATGCTCTAACTCAGTGGTCCCCAACCTTTTTTCTTGTAAGGACCGGTAAAGTCACAATTTTCTTTTCCAGGGACCGGTCAAGGTTTGGTAGTGCCAAATACCAACAACGTAAAATGCTTACAACTGATTATTGTGTCTATTTTTAGCTCCTATTGCTTGAATTTGATGTTTTTTTGGTTAAGTTCCACAATATTTTTATAGTAAAGCCCAAGGAAGCATGAGAAACTATAAAATAAAAAAAATAAAATACATTTTGGAAGATCCTTTGGGGCCCAGTAGCAGATGGCCCGCGGACCGGTTTTGGGCCCCGGACCGGTGGTTGGGGACCCCTGCTCTAACTTCTCTAAAAACATGTTTTATATTTTCTCATATTTGGATCAACTTTCTTTATTCTTAAGAAAAGTGATTTAAAAGCAGTTAGTCTGAAATAAACTGATTTAATTTGTAAACAGTCTAATTATTATTAGGAGTTACAGTGAAGACAGTAAGTGTGTTTGATTTGATTTGATTTGATTTGATTTGAAGTGTGTTTGATTGTTCACTTCAGTGAGGTTTTTAGGTTTTGTAGATCAGAGTTTTATGTGGAATAAAAAAGACAACTTTAGTTTTTCTAACAGCACTTTAATGATTTATTTAACTGTTCCAGACTAAACAGACGCTAAAGTTAAAGTTAAAGGTAGATTCACTTTTAGGAACTGTTACTGGGACACAGACATGGGGACAGGATAGTTCCTCTGACTGAACAGGGACTGAGGGATGTGGGACTAGTTCTTGGAACTTTCATGTGAGAAACGCCTCTGAACCTGAGGCCTGGAGGTTCTTGGACCTAAGACCCTGGTCCAGCTGCAGATTCAGGTCCAGGTCCTTCAGTCCCAGATCCGGTCTAAGGTTCGTTCTCAGGTCTAGTCTCACGTCCAGGTCTAGTCTCAGGTCCAGTCTGAGGTTCAGTCTCAGGTCCAGGTCCAGTCTTAGATCCAGTCTCAGGTAGAGACCCACATGCGGCCTGGAGACCCTGGACCCCCAGGGCCTGGTCCAGTCTCAGGTCTGGTCTAAGGTTCATTCTCAGGTCTGGTCTCAGGTCTAGTCTCAGGTCTGGTCTGAGGTCCAGTCTGAGGTCTAGGTCCAGTCTCAGGTCTGGTCTAAGGTCTAGTCTCAGGTCTGGTCTAAGGTCTAGTCTCAGGTCCAGGTCCAGTCTTAGGTCCAGGTCCGGTCTCAGGTCTGACTCACCTGCGGCCTGGAGACCCCGGACCCCCAGGGCCTGGTCCAGCTGGTCCCGGCCGGTCCCCGCGCTGCGCTCCAGGACCGAGCTCAGACTTAGACCGGTTCCAGTCGGACTCAGGAGCAGGTTCTGATCCGAACGAGACGCTTCGGTCTTAAACAAACGAACGCCAAAGTCCGACCAGCGCCGGGCCAGATCCTGGACCGGGTCTACGGCCTGGGACCAGGACTGAGCCGGGATTAAGGACAGGAACAGGAACAGGACCACAGACCTGAAAGAGACCAGAACCAGACCAGGATCAGACCAGAACAGAGACCTGAGACAGACCAGAACCAGACCAGAACCAAGACTAAACCAGGACTGAACCAGGACTGAACCAGGTCTGACAGACTGAATGTCACTTTTAAGGGTTGTAGGTGGAGTTTGATTCACAAATGTTGATTTAGCAGCAGAACTTTAGTTTTCTCAGATAAACTCTTGTAGTTACTGTTGTTTCACTGTTTGTGTTTGTGAAGATACTTTATACTCTCTAACTCTAACAACAGCCGTGGCTCCACTTGTTTAACTGTTTGTGTCTGTGAAGAGGGTTAGGGTTACCCTAACCCTAGATACTCTCTAACTCTAACAACAGCCGTGGCTCCACTTGTTTAACTGTTTGTGTCTGTGAAGAGGGTTAGGGTTACCCTAACCCTAGATACTCTCTAACTCTAACAACAGCCGTGGCTCCACTTGTTTAACTGTTTGTGTCTGTGAGCGGAGACTCTTTCTGCAGGTCAGGTGTGTGTGTGTGTGTGCGTCCCCCGTGTTGAGAAACAAACATCCCTCTGTAAGCTGTAAGTTAGAAGTGGTTGAAGTCGTATTTCTCCTGATTTAAATTTTGGGTTCAGCCGACCAAAAGGATCAGACAAACCAGTTCTTGTAATTTTTGTTTGTTTGTTTGTTTGTGGTTGGAATAAAGTGAGTTCGTAGACGATGTTTCTGTTTTGTAGATTAAACTTGTTTCTTTATATAATTTATATTTATATTATTCTTTATGTGACTTTTGAGTTTCATTTGACAAACACTTTATTATTCTGAGATTTAAACAAACAGTGAGTCAGATGCCCTCCCATCCTCCCCAGACCGGAAACACGCCCAGCCAATCAGAGCGCTCCGTTACATCACAACATCTGAACAACAACATCCCGTTAAACACGGTCTAAACAACATGACAACAACATGACAACAACATCTAAACAACAGTAACGACGGTTTAGAAACACGTAACAGGCACGCGCTCACGGACACGCGCGCGGGAGGAGGCTGAGGGAAGGAAACGAGGAGACAGTGAAGGAGACAGGGAAGGATGCTTCGCCTCACGCACGCGCTCCGTCACGTGACTCGCCTTTTGTTTCGTGTCTAGTTTGAGTTTTTACAGTTTTAAAGATGAAAAGGATAAAAAACACAAAAACAGAGACTGACGCAGACTCACCTCATCCTCGCGACGCTGTTTTCACTGTGACGTCAGCGCGCACGGCCACGCACACTTCCGGTCTGAGCTTTCACAGTAAAAGTGCGTCAGGTCAACAAAATAAAAGACACAAAACAGTTAAAAGAATTATAGTTATGACTCAGATTCAGAAGTTTGTCTGGTTTTAGATGAAAATGTCAAAGATCTATAAAACCAGACCAGGTTTGTTTATTACTGATGGAAATATTAAAAGAATAAACAGCGTCAGAGGATAAAGTGTGTAAAGATAAACATGTTCTAAGTGTTTGTCTGCAGAGGAAGAGTTTAAGAATCATCTCAACAAATCTCTTCTGAAAGTCTAAAAGCAGATGTTAAAGAGCCGTTCAGTCACTCTCTCAGACCAGGGTTATTTTTATTAATACAGTATAACTCTTTTATAAACTGTGTGAAAGACAAAAACAGACCAAACGTGGGTCAAACCGAGGCTTTATTTACAAAAACATTTCTTTTTTTCACTTGAGCTCAAATAAAAGTCTAAAAGAAGAAATAAAACAAAACATGAAGAAAACATCTGCACAAACGTGACGCAGAGGTCAGAGGTCACACCGGGGTCAGGTTAGGTTCAGATCAGGTCGGCCACTGTGAAAGAGAAACATGAGACAGTTAAACACAAACATATTGTCCTTTCTGTAAATGTCCTGAAGTCAGTGATGATCAACCCGAGGTATTTATATGAGAGACACCAAACATAAACAAACCTAAACATAAACGTAAACATAAACGTAAACATAAACAAACATAAACATAAACATAAACAAACATAAACGTAAACATAAACAAACATAAACGTAAACATAAACAAACATAAACATAAACAAACATAAACGTAAACATAAACAAACATAAACGTAAACATAAACAAACATAAACGTAAACATAAACAAACATAAACATAAACAAACATAAACGTAAACATAAACAAACATAAACAAACATAAACGTAAACATAAACAAACGTAAACGTAAACATAAACAAACACAAACGTAAACATAAACAAACATAAACGTAAACATAAACAAACATAAACGTAAACAAACATAAACGTAAACATAAACAAACATAAACAAACATAAACGTAAACATTAACAAACATAAACATAAACGTAAACATAAACAAACATAAACATAAACAAACATTAACAAACATAAACATAAACATAAACATAAACAAACATAAACATAAACATAAACAAACATAAACGTAAACATAAACAAACATAAACATAAACATAAACAAACATAAACGTAAACATAAACAAACATAAACGAACATAAACATAAACATAAACAAACATAAACATAAACATAAACAAACATAAACATAAACAAACATAAACATAAACAAACATAAACGTAAACATAAACAAACATAAACGTAAACATAAACGTAAACATAAACAAACGTAAACGTAAACATAAACAAACACAAACGTAAACATAAACAAACATAAACGTAAACATAAACAAATATAAACGTAAACAAACATAAACGTAAACATAAACAAACATAAACAAACATAAACGTAAACATAAACAAACATAAACGTAAACATAAACAAACATAAACGTAAACATAAACAAACATAAACAAACATAAACGTAAACATAAACAAACATAAACGTAAACGTAAACATAAACAAACATAAACGTAAACACAAACAAACATAAACGTAAACATAAACAAACATAAACGTAACATAAACAAACATAAACGTAAACATAAACAAACATAAACGTAAACATAAACAAACATAAACGAACATAAACAAACATAAACAAACATAAACATAAACATAAACAAACATAAACAAACACAAACATAAACGTAAACAAACATAAACATAAACAAACATAAACGTAAACATAAACAAACATAAACGTAAACATAAACAAACATAAACGTAAACAAACATAAACGTAAACATAAACAAACATAAACGTAAACAAACATAAACAAACATAAACATAAACACAAACAAACATAAACGTAAACGTAAACATAAACATAAACATACAATTATATGTACTTCTTGATTTGTGTTTATGTCTGAAGTGCATAATCTGTCAGTCTCCATTTTGTTCACCATGCATTTAAAATATTCACCATGTTTGGTAAATTTGTCTCATTTTTTGGCCCTAAAATGATGTCATCAGTGGAAGTACATGTGGTGGTTGTCGTGGTAACAGTAGAACGTGTGGTGGTTGTCGTGGTAACAGTAGTACGTGTGGTGGTTGTCGTGGTAACAGTAGTACGTGTGGTGGTTGTCGTGGTAACAGTAGTACGTGTGGTGGTTGTCGTGGTAACAGTAGTACGTGTGGTGGTTGTCGTGGTAACAGTAGAACGTGTGGTGGTTGTCGTGGTAACAGTAGTATTCGTACCGTTCATGGGCATCTCGTCGATCTGCGTGCTGTAGTACTGCTCTGGTGTGTACTGTTGTGTGTGCAGTAGAAGTAGTAGTGGTAGTAGTACATGTGGTGGTTGTCATGGTAACACTAGTAGTATTTGTACCGTTCATGGGCATCTCGTCGATCTGCGTGCTGTAGTACTGCTCTGGTGTGTGCTGGAGTGTGTGCAGTAGCAGTAGTAGTGGTGGTAGTGGTACGTTTGGTAGTATATGTGGTGATAGTACATGTGGTTGTCATGGTAACAGTAGTAGTATTTGTACCGTTCATGGGCATCTCGTCGATCTGCGTGCTGTAGTACTGCTCTGGTGTGTGCTGGAGTGTGTGCAGTAGCAGTAGTAGTGGTGGTAGTGGTACGTTTGGTAGTATATGTGGTGATAGTACATGTGGTTGTCATGGTAACAGTAGTAGTATTTGTACCGTTCATGGGCATCTCGTCGATCTGCGTGCTGTAGTACTGCTCTAGTGTGTTCTGTAGTGGTTGTAGTAGTAGTGGTAGTGGTAGTAGTAGTTGTAGTAGTTGCAGTAGTAGCAGTAGTACGTGTGGTTGTCATGGTAACAGTAGTATTCATACCGTTCATGGGCATCTCGTCGATCTGTGTGCTGTAGTACTGCTCGATGTCTCGCAGGATTCTGATGTCGTCGTTTTTCACAAAGTTTATGGCCACGCCCTTTCTGCCATAGCGACCCGATCGACCAATCCTGAGAGAGAACAGACAGAGAGGGGGCGGAGTTAGACACAGAGGGGCGGAGTTAAGACCAGGGAGTCTCAAACTGGACCGGAGCCACGGTTCAGCTTTACATTTTCACAGAATCACAGGATCACAGTCTATTCAGCTTTAAATGCACTTGGGTTGGACACAAAGTCACCTTAAGTCTGCAGGGTTTATAGTAGTTTACAGTACTTTTACAGTAGTTTAACGGTAGTTTAACAGTAGTGTGTCTGACCTGTGGATGTAGAGCTCTCTGTTGTTGGGCAGGTCGTAGTTTAACAGTAGTTCTACAGTAGTTTTACAGTAGTTTACAGTAGTTTAACAGTAGTTTTACAGTAGTTTTCTGACCTGTGGATGTAGAGCTCTCTGTTGTTGGGCAGGTCGTAGTTGATGATCAGAGAAACTTGAGGAACATCGAGACCTCGAGCCCAGACGTCTGTGGAGATGAGAACTCGACTGGAACACAAACAAACACATGAGTAAACAAACAAACAAACAAACAAACAGAGGGTTGTTTACCTGGCTCCAGATCTAAACTCTTTCATGATGGACTCTCTCTCTTTCTGAGGCATGTCTCCGTGCATCGACGACACCGTGAAGTTTGCCTCTCGCATCTTCTCCGTCAGCCAGTCCACCTTAAAAACACACAGATAAGTCCACCTTAAAACATACAGCCAGTCCACCTTAAAACACAGATAAATCCACCTTAAAACATACAGCCAGTCCACCTTAAAACACAGATAAATCCACCTTAAAACATACAGCCAGTCCACATTAAAACACAGATAAATCCACCTTAAAACACAGATAAGTCCACCTTAAAACATACAGCCAGTCCACATTAAAACACAGATAAATCCACCTTAAAACATACAGATAAGATCCAACAGAGACAAAGAGCCACATTTAGGCTGCTACAGATCAGGTAAGTCGTCAACAAACTGAAAAAAAGAAACACTGCCCTCTTAAATCAAATCAAAAGTTATTTTCATAAATCATCCCCAGTGATCAAAGATGGCGGATCTGTGCGTCAGTGGCTTTTGCTCACTGGTGTCGTGGCCATCATGGCTGTTAGCTTTAGCCTTTTGCTAGCTGTGCTACAGGCTATGGAACATGTGCAGTTGTGTTTCCCCCATAACTCTTAGCTCGAGCCGAGTGAATCTGAATGAAGCCTAAAGCTCACACCTGACCGTTCTGACCAATCAGAGCAGGAGTTACAGTGTGAGCAGCTGGAGCCGAAGATTTATAAGAAACAAAAACCTTTTGAACCAGAAACAAGTTTATGAAGTGAAATTAGGTAAAAATCACCAGCAGTTTTTAAATCTGTAGATGTTTCTGCTGAACACGAGAGGTTGTTGTGTTTGTGTTGAGTCTTTCAGTCTGTAGAGGGATGTTCAGCTGCAGGACTAAAGGAGCGACCACTGGGGCTGATTTACAACGACTACAAGCAGCAATACCGTCTCCAGATAATAGAATAGATCCATGGCATGAATCACTACGTATCTGTCACAGTTTTCTTTAAATCTGTAAAACAAGTACATGTACAGATCTGATGTGTGAACACGCAGACGTAGAGGAGCTTATTTAAAGTTTGAATCACTACGTATCTGTCACAGTTTTCTTTAAATCTGTAAAACAAGTACATGTACAGATCTGATGTGTGAACACGCAGACGTAGAGGAGCTTATTTAAAGTTTACAGACGTCCTGAGGGAAACCAAACAACCTCAGCGGAGCAGAGATGTAACTCCTCTGATCTGTCGAAGGTTCATGACCTGTTGGCGCACTCTGCTGGTAGAATATAGGTACTGCAGCTAAGTCTGCTTTGAAAGGTTCATGTTAATAATGAAATTCATCAGCGCCAATCGACAACATTCTGATGACTCATAAGAGTAAAATCTGCAGATTTAATCGGCCAACCGATAAATCAGTCAGGCCTGGGCCCAGTTTTTCAAAACTAATCCAGTGGGATTTTGGATAGGGGATCAGATCAAATCTTGAAAATGGGTTTTTCAAAAGGAAAAAAAGGATTACATGATCGGATCAGATCAGGTAATCTAATCTTGGCTTTGATCCGGATCAAACCTCCAGTTTGGGCTTTTCAAAACTTTTTTGGTGGATTAGGATCACTTTGATCCAAAAAATCAGGATTAAACTGATCCCAGTGGAAGGGTGGATTTAAGGCCCAAAATGTATTTTTTCTAATTAAAATGTATCAAATAAAATAAAACAGTATAGCCTATGAGATGCCCTATTTATTAAAATATTTTCATTTCATTTGTTCATCCATCAGGCTGCAATGATTAAATAGACTAGAACGTATTCAGTCATTTAGTCACCTACAGCAAAGTAGACTTTGGCCTCCTAAAATAATCCCCCAAAGAGCTGTCAATATATTCATCAAATGAATACCGGTATTTTTAATTCTGTCACTTATTAGGCTACTGTATATTCATAACACTGACACTATTATCAGAACTAATCTCATTTTAGTTTGGTTTTTAGACAAGCTTTTTTTATTGATACATGAAAATAAAGGTTTGAAATGAAATGATCACATTTAATAAACAGAGTTCATATCAACATAAAACAATCTTTCAAGAATATTGTCTAACTATTCCCTCTCTTATTGCACGTCTTGTTTGCTCATTTTGCTCAGGGTTTTCAACAGGCTCAGGTGTAGGACCTGCAGCATCTTCATCTCTATAGAGGGACATTGTGCTTGGTAACAATGTTGTGCAGGACACATGCAACTGTTGTGTTGCACACTTTTTGTGGTTCTGCTCTCCAGTAATTCAGGCAAAACGCCTCTTCAGAACTTCATTTAGACACATCGGTCTATGAAACCTGTTTGAAATATTCACAATATAGTTTTATTCATTTGTCAAATCTTTATTTTCAAAATAAAAAAAAAATACAACATGTGTTAAGAGTCACTGGTGTGCTCAGTCCTCTGTGTTCTTCATGACACGTGACAGCCTATCTACATGGTTATCCAGATTTTGTGATCCGGAAAAGTTTAAATCTGGATCAAAGTGATCCAATCCTATGTTGCTTTGAAAAACTGGCTCAAAGATAAGAGATCAGGGATAGAAGAAAAATGGATTACTAAATCTGGATCAATTTGATCCAGATTAAACCTTTTGAAAAACTGGGCCCTGGTGTTTGGGTGTAGTTTAGGTGATGTTTAGGTGGTGTTCAGGTGGTGTTTAGGAGGTGTTTGTACCTTTCTCTTGGTGTTGCAGAAGATCACAGCCTGGGTGATGGTTAAAGTGTGTTTAGGTGTAGTTTAGATGGAGTTTAGGTGGTGTTCAGGTGGTGTTTGTACCTTTCTCTTGGTGTTACAGAAGATCACAGCCTGGGTGATGGTTAAAGTGTGTTTAGATGGGGTTTAGGAGGTGTTTAGGTGGTCTTTTGGAGACGTTTAGGTGGTGTTTGGGTGGTGTTCGGGTGGTGTTTAGGTGGTGTTTGTACCTTTCTCTTGGTGTTACAGAAGATAACAGCCTGGGTGATGGTTAAAGTGTGTTTAGGTGGTGTTTAGATGGTGTTTAGGTGGTGTTCAGGTGGTGTTTAGGTGGTGTTTGTACCTTTCTCTTGGTGTTACAGAAGATCACAGCCTGGGTGATGGTTAAAGTGTGTTTAGGTGTAGTTTAGGTGGTGTTCAGGTGGTGTTTAGGTGGTGTTTGTACCTTTCTCTTGGTGTTACAGAAGATCACAGCCTGGGTGATGGTTAAAGTGTCGTAAAGGTCACACAAAGTGTCAAACTTCCACTCTTCTCTCTCCACGGCCACGAAGAACTGTTTTATCCCCTCCAGAGTCAACTCATCACTGTGGAGAGAGACAACAGGGTCAGAGGTCAGGGGTCAGGGGTCAGAGGTCAGCTCTTCTAAACTCCTGGAGGTGAATAACGCTGACGCCCAGAGAGCTTCAGGTCAGTGACAGAAACATTAAATATATTTCATCAAAGACAGAAACTACAGATGTAAAGTTTTTTTACAGACACAAAGTATTTCATGACCAGAAAACAGACTCAGTCACATCTCTCCCTCTCCTGTCCTCTGTCTCATCCCTCTCTCTCTGGAGTGTCAGTGTCTCACCGCTTGACCAGGATGTGTCTGACTCTCTCTCCCTCACGTCCCTCTCTCTCTCTCTCTCTGTCTATAGTGTAGTATAAAGTATTGTTCTCACCGTTTGACCAGGATGTGTCTGACTCTCTCTCTCTCTCTCTGTCTGCAGGGTAGTTTGTTCTTACCGTTTAACGAGAATGCTGATGGGTCAGACTCTCCTCTCTCTCTCTGTCTGACTGCAGGGTAGTTTGTTCTCACCGCTTGACCAGGATGTGGATGGCTCTGACTCTTCCCTCTCTCTCTATCTGTAGTGTAGTTTGTTCTTACCGTTTAACGAGAATGCGGATGGGTCAGACTCTCCTCTCTCTCTCTGTCTGTGGTGTAGTATAAAGTGTTTTCTCTCACCGTTTGACCAGGATGCGTATCGGGTCGGTCATAAACTTGTTGGTCATCTCCAGGATCTCGTGAGGCAAAGTGGCACTGATCAGAACCACCTGAGTCGCAGGAGGAAGGTATCGGTACACGTCATAGATCTGTTCTTTAAACCCTGAGAGAGAGAGAGAGAGAGAAGAGAGGGTTAAAGAGAGAGAGAGACAGGAGGAAGGTACCGGTACACGTCATAGATCTGTTCTTTAAAACCTGAACGAAAGAGAAAACAGAGGATCAGAGAGAGAGGTGTGTGAGGAGAGAGGGAGGAGGAGGAGGAGAAGAGCGTGTGTATGTAGGGGTGTGTAAGTGTGTGTGTGTGTTGTACCTTTGTTGAGCATCTCATCAGCTTCATCTAAAACCAACATCTTAATGGCTCTGGTCCTGAGACTGCGACGCCGGATCATGTCTGAAACAAACAAACAAACAAACACATAAGTAAACAAACACATAAACAAACATCAGATAAACAAACATCAGATAAACAAACATCAGATAAACAAACATCAGATAAACAAACAGATGTGAGTCAACAGCACGGATTGTGAATGATCCCTAAACTGTTTCATTTTTCTTTCGTAATTGACATTGTGTTCAAGGCCGTGCGCTTCAGTTAAAGGAACACTCTCTCCCTCGTCTGTGGCGCTTTCTTTCTCTCTCTTTCTCTCACACATCTCTCTCTCCTCTCTGTCTCTTACCGAAGACTCTTCCCGGCGTTCCGGCCACGTGCTGTCCGTAGTCCAGTTTGGTCCGTCTCTCTCCCTCAAACACACGTCTGTCTCTCTCTCTCTCTCACATGTCTGTCTGTCTCTCTCTCTCTCTCTCTCTGTCTCTTACCGAACACTCTTCCCGGTGTCCCCGCCACCACGTGCTGTCCGTAGTCCAGTTTGCTCTCTGTCTCTGTCTCTCTCCTCCTCTCATACGTCTCTCTTGTCTCTCTCTCTCACACACGTCTCTCTCTCTTCTTTCTCTCTCTTACCGAAGACTCTTCCCGGCGTTCCGGCCACCACGTGCTGTCCATAGTCCAGTTTGCTCACGGTCTCTGTCTCTATCCTCCTCTCACATCTCTCTCTCTCTCTCCCTCACACACATCTCTCTCTCTTCTCTCTCTTACTTGTCTCTCTCTCTGTCTCTTACCGAAGACTCTTCCCGGCGTCCCTGCCACCACGTGCTGGCCGTAGTCTGGTTTGGTCTCTGTCTCTCTCCCTCATACATCTCTCTTGTCTCTCTCTCTCACACACGTCTCTCTCTCTTTCTTCTCTCTCTTACCGAAGACTCTTCCCGGCGTTCCCGCCACCACGTGCTGGCCGTAGTCCAGTTTGCGGATGTCTTCTCCCACGTTGGTTCCTCCGATGCAGGCGTGACACTGGACGTTCATGTAATCTCCCAGAGCCAAGAGAACCTTCTGGATCTGTCCCGCCAACTCCCGAGTGGGACCCATGATGAGAGCTTGAGTTTCTCTCACCTGGACAGAGACAAAGACACAGAGAGACACGAGACAAGAGGGTTAGAGACAGAGACAGAGAGGGACCCATGATGAGGGCCTGGGTCTCTCTCACCTGGACAGAGACACAGAGAGACAAGGTCAGAGGACAGAGAGACAGAGACCCATGATCAGGGCCTGGGTCTCCCTCACCTGGACAGAGACAGAGAGAGCCAGGTCAGTGACAGAGACAGGGTCAGAGGACAGAAACAACAGGGTCAGAGACAGAGACAGGAGGGTTAGAGGACAGACAGAGACAGGACTGACAGCACAGATAAACAAACCCTCAGACTGACCTGGATGTCCAAACACTGCAGGACTGAGATACAGAAAGTGGCCGTTTTTCCAGTTCCAGACTGAGACCTGAAGCAGAGACACATTTAATCAGACTGCTTCACATTTAAACAAACTGGGCAGTGGAGGAGCTGCGTGTTGGTGTGAGGAGAGTTTTTAAATAAAGTTCTTACTGAGCGATGACGTCTCTGCCTTTGATGATCTGTTTAATGGCTCTTTGTTGGATCGCAGACGGTTTCTCAAAACCTAAACACAGAAAAACACATGTTTTATCCAAGTCTGAGCGCAGATTTAAAAAGATTTATGAGGAAACGTGTTTGTGACTTAAGTTAATGAGACTCAGGCTCTTTAGACCAGTGGTTCTCAAAGTGGGGTCCCTGGATCATGTGTAGGGGGTCCCCCAAAATTTTCTGAAACATTTGGTAATTATTTCAATATAATAAATTTTGTATGATTTATCATCCTAAACATTGAATTTTGGATAGAAAAGATAGCCAGCTTTGAATAGAAATTTTCATTGTATTTATTCATTTCATTCAAAGCAACAGAACAGATGCATCTTGAATATTTTCAGTACAGATAATGAATGAATTAAATAATACAGAAAGAAGCAAAAGCTTATGATATCTGCTCCTTATCAACAGAACAGAAACAAGTAAACCAGTAAAATGATCAAAGGAAATTAATAATTTATTCAAATTTGATATATAGCTTAGCTTTAATTTCCGAATTTTAGTGTGGTACCAAAACGAAAAGTGATAGGGGTCCTTGGAAGATTTTTCTAGCCAATAAGGGGTCCCTGGTCTGAAAAAGTTCGAGAACCTCTGCTCTAGACAAACACAAACCCAGAGTCATTCAGGGTGACATTTAACAATCAAAGTGTTGTTCTTGTTGTTGATTTTTATAGATTAGACTGTGTTTAATCATATCTGGAACTGGTAAATCCCACTGGTGAACTGGGACCTGGTCGAGAAAGTCCCACTTCACAAAGATAAATGTATCTGGGGGTTTAACCGCCACAAAAACAGGTTATTTATACTTTTGTTTAGCCTAAAGGTTAGCATTAGCCATAATGTTTTCAGACGAGTTGATTAGGTTGGAACCATAGACATAATTTAAATTTGGAACGCTTTGAACTGGGAACTGGTAGTTTTCAACTGGAAATGTCCCAGGTCCCTGGAACGCAGCATAATGCTTACATTTACAGAGGGAAGAAGCAACACAATCTCTTTTCTCAACTGTAAACTGTAGGTTTGAGAGAATGTGGGTCGACTACACAGCAAACCACTAAATAAAAAACAATTACATTTATTTTAAACAGTTTTCCGAATGGAAAAGAGTGAACTGAACCATCTCCCGCTGTTGTTTCGTGGATAATTAGAGTCTCAGTGTAAAGAGTTAGTGAGTCCTGCTTTAAAAGACAATAACTACCCGGAGTAAACCCGCTGAAGTGAAATAAAACCACAGAATCAGACTCGGAGCCGCGGCAGGAAAAGCGCCGCTCAAACGGTTGTTGTGGCTTTAGCTTTAGCATTAGCTTAGCTTTAGCCGCGGAGCTAACGCAACAAAAACGTGACGCTTCTCTGTTGTTTCACTAAACCAAAGCCCGCGGAGGGAAACTGGAGCCATAAACCACTGTTCACTGAGATTCTAGAGTTTGTAAGAACAGTTTAACCCGGAGCTGCCGCCGTTAGCCGCGTTAGCTTTAGCTTCTTTCCCCCGGAGCCTCACCGTAAGCGTAGATCCCCCGCAGCAGGTCCTCTCTCAGGCCCATCGTGTCGAACGTCGGAGTCACGTCCACCTCCTCGCTCGTCTCAAACTCCACTTTGGTCATGTCCTCGTCCTTCAGGATCCGTTTCCTCTGAGTCCCCGCGGCGGCCATGTTTCTGCGTCTGTGCCCGGGAAAAGAGCGTCTTCAGGCGGGTGCGAGCGTGAGTGTGAGCCGGTGAAGAAGAACCAGAAGAACAGAGCTAACGGGGCTAACAGGGCTAACGCACGTGTCGCAGCGGTGACGTCAGCAGCGCGCGACACCAGCAGGAGGAAGCCACGCCCCCAAAACAAACCACAAACGCGACTGAAATATTAGAATAAAATCTGTTTTTCTTTACTGCTACAACTGAAAAAAACAAACAAACAAACACATAACAATTTAAATAAATAAATACAAATAAATAAAACTGATTATTACTAGGGATGACTTTCATTTTAGTGTTGCAGAAGCTTTTAAAACATAATAATAGTATTAATAATAATAAAATGAAAAGAGACAGTTTTTATTGATATATTTATATTTACTTCACTTGTCACAGAATCAATAATCAATAATCCAAGGACACGTATCAATCACAGAAGAAATCCAAAGTAAACTTCACCGTCTGCACCACAAACATCAGAGTCATTCGTTAATCTAATCATCTGTAAATACAAAATACTTAAACTTTACGTCAAAGAAAAGCACAAACGTTTCAAGGCCAAAAGACACAAAAGCAGCAAATATTCCACTTTTAATACGTACGCAGCTGAATATGAAGAGAATCTAGAATTATCAGGACGTTTTAGAGCTGCGTCAGAGTCTGAGCTTCGACGTTTCTCATTGTTAACGCTTCAACTGATGCTAACGCTGAAGCTAAAGCTACAGCTAAAGCTAAAGCGACGGCTAAAGCTAAAGCTAAAGCAGCTAAAGCTAAAGCGACGGCTAAAGCTAAAGCTAAACACAAACGTCTCAAACTGATCATTGAGCTGCTTCTTTCCTCAGACTCAGTTTGTGTTTTAAACAGACTCCAGGGTTTTACAGGAAACATCAAAACTGCAGAGTCTGGAACGCAACTGTAGTCCTGGTTTAGTCCTGCTTTAGTCCTGCTTTAGTCCTGCTTAGTCCTGGTTTAGTCCTGCTTTAGTCCTGCTTTAGTCCTGGTTTAGTCCTGTTTTAGTCCTGTTTTAGTCCTGGTTTAGTCCTGGTTTAGTCCTGGTTTAGTCCTGTTTTAGTCCTGGTTTAGTCCTGTTTTAGTCCTGTTTTAGTCCTGCTTTAGTCCTGGTTTAGTCCTGGTTTAGTCCTGGTTTAGTCCTGTTTTAGTCCTGTTTTAGTCCTGCTTTAGTCCTGCTTTAGTCCTGGTTTAGTCCTGTTTTAGTCCTGTTTTAGTCCTGGTTTAGTCCTGGTTTAGTCCTGGTTTAGTCCTGTTTTAGTCCTGGTTTAGTCCTGTTTTAGTCCTGTTTTAGTCCTGCTTTAGTCCTGCTTTAGTCCTGTTTAGTCCTGTTTAGTCCTGGTTTAGTCCTGGTTTAGTCCTGTTTTAGTCCTGTTTTAGTCCTGTTTTAGTCCTGTTTATCTGTTTAGTCCTGTTTAGTCCTGTTTAGTCCTGGTTTAGTCCTGTTTAGTCCTGTTTTAGTCCTGTTTAGTCCTGTTTTAGTCCTTTTAGTCCTGGTTTAGTCCTGTTTTAGTCCTGGTTTAGTCCTGTTTTAGTCCTGGTTTAGTCCTGTTTTAGTCCTGGTTTAGTCCTGTTTTAGTCCTGGTTTAGTCCTGTTTTAGTCCTGTTTAGTCCTGTTTTAGTCCTGGTGTCTGTTTTAGTCCTGTTTAGTCCTGTTTTAGTCCTGTTTTAGTCCTGGTTTAGTCCTGTTTTAGTCCTGTTTTAGTCCTGCTTTAGTCCTGTTTTAGTCCTGTTTTAGTCCTGGTTTAGTCCTGTTTTAGTCCTGTTTAGTCCTGTTTTAGTCCTTTTAGTCCTGTTTAGTCCTGTTTTAGTCCTGTTTAGTCCTGTTTTAGTCCTGCTTTAGTCCTGTTTTAGTCCTGTTTAGTCCTGTTTTAGTCCTGGTTTAGTCCTGGTTTAGTCCTGTTTTAGTCCTGGTTTAGTCCTGGTTTAGTCCTGTTTTAGTCCTGGTTTAGTCCTGGTTTAGTCCTGGTCCTGGTCCGGTCTTCAGTCGGACCAGTCCTGCTCTCCTTCTCCCTCAGACTGGTCCTGGTTTGGTCCCTGGTCCTGGTCTTCAGTCGGACCAGTCCTGCTCTCCTTCTCCCTCAGACTGGTCCTGGTCTGGTCCTGGTCCTGGTCTGGTCTTCAGTCGGACCAGTCCTGCTCTCCTTTTCCCTCAGACTGGTCCTGGTCTGGTCCTAGTCCCTGGTCTGGTCTGGTCTTCAGTCGGACCAGTCCTGCTCTCCTTCTCCCTCAGACTGGTCCTGGTTTGGTCCCTGGTCCTAGTCCCTGGTCCTGGTCCGGTCTTCAGTCGGACCAGTCCTGCTCTCCTTCTCCCTCAGACTGGTCCTGGTCTGGTCCTGGTCCCTGGTCCTGGTCTGGTCTTCAGTCGGACCAGTCCTGCTCTCCTTCTCCCTCAGACTGGTCCTGGTCTGGTCCTAGTCCCTGGTCTGGTCCGGTCTTCAGTCGGACCAGTCTTGCTCTCCTTCTCCCTCAGACTGGTCCTGGTTTGGTCCCTGGTCCTGGTCCTGGTCCTGGTCTGGTCTTCAGTCGGACCAGTCTTGCTCTCCTTCTCCCTCAGACTGGTCCTGGTCTGGTCCTGGTCCTGGTCCTGGTCTTCAGTCGGACCAGTCCTGCTCTCCTTCTCCCTCAGACTGGTCCTGGTCTGGTCCAAGTCCCTGGTCTGGTCTGGTCTTCAGTCGGACCAGTCTTGCTCTCCTTCTCCCTCAGACTGGTCCTGGTTTGGTCCCTGGTCCTGGTCCTGGTCCTGGTCTTCAGTCGGACCAGTCCTGCTCTCCTTCTCCCTCAGACTGGTCCTGGTTTGGTCCCTGGTCCTGGTCCTGGTCTGGTCTTCAGTCGGACCAGTCCTGCTCTCCTTCTCCCTCAGACTGGTCCTGGTTTGGTCCCTGGTCCTGGTCCTGGTCTGGTCTTCAGTCGGACCAGTCCTGCTCTCCTTCTCCCTCAGACTGGTCCTGGTCTGGTCCTAGTCCCTGGTCCTGGTCCTGGTCTTCAGTCGGACCAGTCCTGCTCTCCTTCTCCCTCAGACTGGTCCTGGTCCTGGTCCTGGTCCCTGGTCCTGGTCTTCAGTCGGACCCAGTCCTGCTCTCCTTCTCCCTCAGACTGGTCCTGGTCCTGGTCCTGGTCCTGGTCTGGTCTTCAGTCGGACCAGTCCTGCTCTCCTTCTCCCTCAGACTGTCCTGGTCTGGTCCTAGTCCCTGGTCCTGGTCTTGTCTTCAGTCGACCAGTCCTGCTCTCCTTCTCCCTCAGACTGGTCCTGGTTTGGTCCCTGGTCCTGGTCCTGGTCTTGTCTTCAGTCGGACCAGTCCTGCTCTCCTTCTCCCTCAGACTGGTCCTGGTTTGGTCCCTGGTCCTGGTCCTGGTCTGGTCTTCAGTCGGACCAGTCTTGCTCTCCTTCTCCCTCAGACTGGTCCTGGTTTGGTCCCTGGTCCTGGTCTGGTCTTCAGTCGGACCAGTCCTGCTCTCCTTCTCCCTCAGACTCTGATTCGCTGTATTCGACGGCGATGCGTCGAGACAAGATGGTGGCCACGTCGTTTCCTGTCGGCTCGCGCTTCTCTTCCTGTTCCCTCTGCTCCTGCACCTGCCGCAGACGGATCCCTGGAACACAAACACGGGAAGTAAGTAAGTAAGTTAGTTAGTAAGTAAGTAAGTAAGTAAGTAAGTCAGTGAGTGAGTGAGTGAGTGAGTAAGTGAGTGAATGAGTGAGTGAGTGAGTGAGTGAATGAGTGAGTGAGTGAGTGAGTGAGTAAGTGAGTGAGTGAATGAGTGAGTGAGTGAGAGAGTGAGAGAGTGAGTGAGTGAGTGAGTGAGTGAGTGAGTGAGTGAGTGAGTGAGTGAGTGAGAGAGTGAGTGAGTGAGTGAGTGAGTGAGTGAGTGAGTAAGTGAGTGAGTGAATGAGTGAGTGAGTGAGAGAGTGAGTGAGTGAGTGAGTGAGTGAGAGAGTAAGTGAGTGAGTGAGTAATCTTTATTTGTACAGCTCATTTCACAGACACAGAGTCACAAAGCTTCACAGATGAACCCCTCCCCACTCAGTGACAGTAAACTGCCCTGGGGCAGCGCAGCAGAGGCGCCTCAACCTCCGACCACCACCAAGTGTTCCCTAACCTGCATGTTATTAGTTGGTGGGGAAACCGGAGTGCCCGGAGGAAACTCACCCAGACACGGGGAGGAACATACAAACCCCACATAGAAAGGCCTGAGTCGAGAGGGAATCGAACCTGTGACCTTCCTGCTGTGAGGCCAGAGCGCTAACCACTCTGCCACCGTGGCGACAGATTGTGACAGGTCTCAAAGGGTTAAACGTGATGTCGTGTGTTCAGACGAGTCTCCTGTTACTGGAGGAGTCCCACAAGGGTCTGTACTAGGCCCACTGTTGTTCATTAGTTACATAAATAAAAAATAAATTAAACCTGGACCAGTGGCCTCACCTGGGGGCGTGGCCTCACCTGGGGGCGTGGCCTCACCTGGGGGCGTGGCCTCACCGGGGGCGTGGCCTCACCCGGGGGCGGGGTGAAGGTGTGTGTGGGGGCTAGAGCTGTTCAAATACAGCTCATCCTATTGTAATTAGTGCACTACATTCAAATATGCAGATTGTTCAAACCTCTCTAAAAGGTCAAAGGTCATTAACCTCTCCTGATGGTAGGTCAAAGGTCAAAGGTCGTTACCTCTCCTGATGGCGGCTAAAAGGTCACTTCGAGCGTCGTTCATGGGGAAGTTTGGACCCAGAAGTTTCCTCTCGGTTCCCACGGCAACCAGCGGCTTCCTGTCAGTCACCGGGGCGACGGGAGGCGAGGAGGCGGGGTTTAAGGGAGGCGGGGCTGGTGGGGAGGGGCTAAAAGGCCGAGCGGCGCCTCCTGCAGGACACAACAGTTATCAGAGTTTAGTTTTTTTAATTAAAACAATCATCTTCAGCTGCTGTAAACAACATAAACAAACAAACAAACAAACAAACACACCCAGAGTCAGTCCTGTGAAAGATGAAAGTGTTTTTCTTGTCTCTGTTTGAGGAGGATCGTTCAGTTTAAACAGTTTTATCTGAAACTCACCTGGATGAGCCGCCGGAGCGTGCGTCGCCGTGGCAGCAGCAGAGTGGGCGGGGCTGTTGCTGAAGGTCACATGACCAGGCGTGGTGATGAGGGGCGGGGGAGGGGGCGGAGCCGGGGGCACCTGAGGCTGAACGTCACTGAACAAGAGAAGAAGAAGTTTAGTGAGTCTTTAATCTGTTTCTGCTCCAGTCACAAGATGGCCGCCTCTGCTGCCATGGCAACAATCTGTCTCTCTAGTGTTCTGAGTGAGTCTTACTTCTCTTTGGCCACGGCTCGTGCTGCGCTCTGATTGGCCGGCGCAGGGGGCGGGGCCTGCTGCTGGTGCTGTGATTGGTTGCGTCCCAGCGAGTGTTGTCGGCCGGAGGCGGGGTTTGTGTTACTGGGCCTCAGAGCCCGGTCCAAGGACTGGGTCTGGACCACGTCTTGAGGGACCCTCCGGAACCGGACCTGGACCAGAGAGAGGGACACAGTTAGACCTGGACCTGGACCAGAGACAGAGACCAGAGAGAGAGTTAGACCTGGACCTGGACCAGAGACAGAGACCAGAGAGAGAGTTAGACTTGGACCTGGACCAGACAGAGACCAGAGAGAGAGTTAGACTTGGACCTGGACCTGGACCAGGCCTGGACCAGAGACAGAGACCAGAGAGAGAGTTAGACCTGGACCTGACAGAAGACCAGGAAGAGAACCTGGACCAGACCTGGACCAGAGACAGAGACCAGAGAGAGAGTTAGACCTGGACCTGGACCAGACCTGGACCAGAGACAGAGACCAGAGAGAGAGTTAGACCTGGACCTGGACCAGACTGGACCAGAGACAGAGACAGAGAGAGAGTTAGACCTGGACCTGGACCAGAGAGAGAGACCAGAGAGAGAGTTAGACCTGGACCTGGGCCACCTGTCGGGGGAGGGTCAAGGGGCGTGGCTTATCGGTTGGTAGAGGAGTTTACCTGACGGGGAGGGGCTTACCTGTCAAGGAGGACCAGGGGGCGGGGCTTATCGGCCGGGGGAGGAGTTACCTGCAGGGGAGGAGTTACCTGTCGGGGGAGGAGTTACCTGTCGGGGGAGGAGTTACCTGTCGGGGGAGGAGTTACCTGTCGGGGGAGGACCAGGGGGCGGGGCTTATCGGCCGGGGGAGGAGTTACCTGCAGGGGGAGGAGTTACCTGTCGGGGGAGGAGTTACCTGCAGGGGAGGAGTTACCTGCAGGGGGCGGGGCTTATCGGTTGGTAGAGGAGGTTACCTGTCAGGGAGGGGCTTACTGTCGGGGGAGGAGTTACCTGTCGGGGGAGGAGTTACCTGCAGGGGGCGGGGCTTACCTGTCGGGGGAGGAGTCGCATGGTGAGGGAGACACTCGGGCGTCTGGACGCAGCTCTTTGTCGTAGGCCATGAGGTTCCACTCCTGACGACGGTTACGAACTTTACGCACCTGTCAATCAAACACACACCTGTCAATCAAACACACACCTGTCAATCAAACACACACCTGTCACAGGTTTTGGTTTCAGGAGAACACTTGTGCTGCGTTCAGACCGGAGTGTTTAAGCGTCTAAATTCAACACAGAATATTTTCAAAGCTGACGCCCAAAACGCCCAAAACGCCCCAACGCGCGTCATTAAAAGACTTGAGTAAACAGTGGTTCTTTCCTCTGGATGTGAGAGGAAACAGCAGCAGGTCACATGACACAGGAGTGACAGAGGCTCTGATTGGTGGAAGTTCAGGCGTCGACGTCTGATGAGGCCAAAGCGTCCGCCGCAGGTTTGGGCGTCGAATAAGACGCAACATCAGCAGACGCACGAACAAGAGAATTTCAACACACGAGACGCCAGTTTACTGGACGCCTCCAGCAGCGACGGCTCCACAGAAATGTAATTGGGGGGCCGATGGGGGGTCTAGTTTATAAACAGGGGGGCAAAGAATTTCTATATAATCGTTAAGGATTATAGATACAACTCGATATATTATTTATCGATCCAGTCTTAACAGTTCTAGTCTGGTTCTTTTAGTCACAAAAAACAAAAGCCCACAATATGGTATCATCGTGTACATTTTCAGCTTTTACATAAAAACAACATATCTACTAGCCAACTTTGTGATATTATTTTTATGATAATATTTTTTTTATTATTGAGATGATGATGATGATGTTTATTATATTTAGCCTATTCCTACTAGTAAGCTATTAGGCAGTGTTAGTATTTTTTCAATACTTTTTACAGTGTACACGGCAGTGATTTCTAAATTACACAGCCCCAGGCAAACACACGCGGAGATAGAAAGACATGACCGCGCAGCACTCGATCAGGGCCGTGTCGACCTCGCGTGCATGAGACAGAGTTTATGAAACGCCTCAGTCAGGAGTCGGACCGATGCTGGAGCGCCAGGCGCTGCACCGGCGCTGTCATTAAACCAAGTCTCAGTAATTGGCAGAGAAGATACGTTTGCTTGGGGGGGCAATGGGGGGTCAGAGCCTTTGGTTGGGGGACCCCCCCCGGCGCCGTCGTTGGCCTCAAGACTCAGGTTTACATCGACTGAACATGTGACTGAACACTTTGGACACTTTGGACACTTTGGACGCTACGACGCTCCGGTCTGAACGCAGCAGAGAGATCAGACGTAACAACACTGTAACAACACAGATGTAATCTGGTTTAATCTGGTGTAATCTGGTTTAATCTGGTGTAATCTGGTTTAATCTGGTTTAATCTGTTGTAATCTGGAGGCGTTACCTTCTTCACTTCTCGACCAGACGTTTCCTCCGTGTTTTTCTGCTCCTGAAAATGAAAAACACAAATTACACAATAAACCTTAGCACTAGCGTTAGCACTAGCGTTAGCATTAATGTTAGCACTAGCTTTAGCACTAGTGTTGGCATTAGCGTTAGCACTAGCGTTAGCACCAGCGTTAGTACTAGCATTAGCACTAGCATTAGCATTAGCACTAGCGTTAGCACCAGCGTTAGTACTAGCATTAGCACTAGCATTAGCATTAGCACTAGCGTTAGCACCAGCGTTAGTACTAGCATTAGCACTAGCATTAGCATTAGCACTAGCTTTAGCACCAGCGTTAGTACTAGCATTAGCACTAGCATTAGCATTAGCACCAGCGTTAGCACTAGTGTTGGCATTAGCGTTAGCACTAGCGTTAGCACCAGCGTTAGTACTAGTGTTAGCACTAGCATTAGCACCAGCGTTAGCACTAGCGTTAGCACCAGCGTTAGTACTAGTGTTAGCACTAGCATTAGCACCAGCGTTAGCACTAGCATTAGCACCAGCGTTAGTACTAGCATTAGCACTAGCACTAGCATTAGCACCAGCATTAGCACCAACACCAGCATTAGCACCAGCGTTAGCACTAGTGTTGGCATTAGCGTTAGCACTAGCGTTAGCACTAGTGTTGGCATTAGCGTTAGCACTAGCGTTAGCACCAGCGTTAGTACTAGTGTTAGCACTAGCATTAGCACCAGCGTTAGCACTAGCGTTAGCACCAGCGTTAGCACTAGTGTTAGCACTAGCATTAGCACCAGCGTTAGCACTAGCATTAGCACCAGCGTTAGCACTAGCATTAGCACCAGCGTTAGCACTAGCGTTAGCACCAGCGTTAGTACTAGTGTTAGCACTAGCATTAGCACCAGCGTTAGCACTAGCGTTAGCACCAGCGTTAGTACTAGTGTTAGCATTTGCATTAGCACCAGCGTTAGCACTAGTGTTGGCATTAGCGTTAGCACTAGCGTTAGCACCAGCGTTAGTACTAGTGTTAGCACTAGCATTAGCACCAGCGTTAGCACTAGCGTTAGCACCAGCGTTAGTACTAGTGTTAGCACTAGCATTAGCACCAGCGTTAGCACTAGCATTAGCACCAGCGTTAGCACTAGCATTAGCACCAGCGTTAGCACTAGCATTAGCACCAGCGTTAGCACTAGCGTTAGCACCAGCGTTAGTACTAGTGTTAGCACTAGCATTAGCACCAGCATTAGCACTAGCATTAGCACCAGCGTTAGTACTAGCATTAGCACTAGCATTAGCACCAGCATTAGCACTAGCACCAGCACCAGCATTAGCACCAGCGTTAGCACTAGTGTTGGCATTAGCGTTAGCACTAGCGTTAGCACCAGCGTTAGTACTAGTGTTAGCACTAGCATTAGCACCAGCGTTAGCACTAGTGTTAGCACTAGCATTAGCACTAGCGTTAGCACCAGCATTAGCACTAGTGTTAGCACTAGCATTAGCACCAGCGTTAGCATTAGCACTAACCTCCTTGTGTCTGCGTTTCTCTTTGCGTTTGTTCTCCGTTGCCTGGAGCATTTTTTCCCTCCACAAACTGAAGAAATACGACGGATCCGTGTAAAACTTCATCCCGTCTTTACCGTCGTCTCTGAAACAAACAAACAAACTTTATTTAAACACTTTATACAAACACCAGAAACTTTATTTAAACACTTTATACAAACACACAAACTTTATTTAAACACGGAATAAACGGCCTGTCAATCAGAGTCAAATGGTGCGTTCTGGTATATGTGCCACTTCCCACTTGTACAAATGCGCTGGAACGCCACTCGAACTGGTTAATCCCACTTGTGAACTGGGACCTGGTCGAGGAAGCCCCACTTCACATACGAGCTCAACAATCACCACAATAAATGTATTTGAGGGGTTTAACTGACGCAAAAACAATGTAAACATTGATTACAGGTTATTTGCCGTTACTTTTGTTTAGCCTAAAGGTTAGCTTTAGCCATAATGTTTACATACGAGTTGATTACGTTGGAACGCTCTGAACTGGGAACTGCGTTTTTCAAGTGAGAAATGTCCCAGTTCCCAGTTGCCTGGAACGCAGCACAAGTCTCTGAAACAAACACAAACTTTATGTGACTGTGACCCAGCTGTAAAACCAGTTCATACATTTTGCAGAATTAAGTCAACTACATTTAAATATACTGTATTAAGGTTTAATTTGGTACATTATTTTATTACAAAATATATTTTTAAAACTAAAACTGCAAAAAGTCACATGGTAACACAGCAGCCAATCAAACGTCACATTGAACCTGTGGAACCCACGATATGTCTTTCCCACTTCCTTCTCCTGCAAGCAGTGGCGGATCTAGAAACTTTTCTGTGGGGTGGCCAGGCGGGGCCATGAGTCTTACAAGGGAGCACAAACATCGGCTCATTATAGTTTGATTTGTGGATGTTTAGTTTCTAGGGTCATAGGGTACAAAATAACCAAACAAAACTGCTCTCAGACTGACCTGTAGGGGGTGTAGTACTCAGACTGACCTGTAGGGGGTGTAGTACTCAGACTGACCTGTAGGGGGTGAGGATGTGCAGCGGCGGCGGCGGGTCGCAGTGCTCGTACGTCTCCTGTAGGGGGCGCAGGATGGAGGCTCGAGACACCACCTGCTGGTCCTGGATGGTACTGCCCTGAACGCTTTCCTCATGTTAATGTCCTGCAGAGAGACTGAAGAAAGACCTGGTTTAGACCTGGTTTAGACCTGGTTTAGACCTGGTTTAGTCCTGGTTTAGTCCTGGTTTAGACCTGGTTTAGACCTGGTTTAGTCCTGGTTTAGTCCTGGTTTAGACCTGGTTCTTACCTTCTTCCACGGTCGAGTCCAGTTGTGTGACTTTGACGCTCAGAGAATCCACTCGCTCCTGAAGCGACGTCATCCTGAGAGAAACTCCGTGAGCCTCGGAGAAGAGCAGCCCGAACACGTCCTCCGCGTGTCTGCCTGAAGTGAAAGTGAAAGTAAAACACATCCTCAGCGTGTCTGCCTGAAAGTGAAAGTGAAAGTAAGAACACATCCTCAGCGTGTCTGCCTGAAAGTGAAAGTGAAAGTAAAAACACGTCCTCCGCGTGTCTGCCTGAAAGTGAAAGTGAAAGTAAAACACAACAGAGTAAGAACACGTCCTCCGCGTGTCTGCCTGAAAGTGAAAGTGAAAGTAAAAACACGTCCTCAGCATGTCTGCCTGAAAGTGAAAGTGAAAGTAAAACACAGAACTTGTCAGCGTGTCTGCCTGAAAGTGAAAGTGAAAGTAAAACACAACAGAACACAGAGCAGCCGAAAGTGAAAGTACCAGTACCGCAGCTCGGGTAGTTGTGACAGCGCAGAGCTTAGCTAATTATTTACATCCTGTGTGTTTACAGTTGTGTAATTGTCCAGCATTTTGACGTATTTGTTTTAGCCGTAGACACATAAAGATTTATTTTGAAAACCACCAGATTTACTTCAGCGCTCTCTCAGTTTCCTGTTTATTAGGCCCGAGCCCCCTACAGGGCGTAGTTAGGCCCGAGCCCCCTACAGGGCGTAGTTAGGCCCGAGCCCCCTACAGGGCGTAGGGCCTATTGTTTCTGCATTCTTTCTTCGCCCAGGCATCATCGTTCCCACGGTGACGTGCGCACGGCCGAGAGCTTTCCGAAAACGTATAATATGTTGTTGCCGTGGCAACGCCTATATTGTTTTTGCTTTTACGCCCCAAAACGTATAATTTTTCTGCTCTAATTTGACCCCCTGAACACGCTCAAAAACTCACCAAACTTTGCCCAAAATTCAGAAGTGGTAAAAAATGTTGTTTTTTATAGGTTTCGTTTTTGTCCATAAAAAAAATGGCGCGATTGCGCCACCTACAAAAAGCAATTTACATTAGGCCTATGGGAGTCGGCCGGACGCAAATTTTGACGTACGGTCACGAAATTTGGTACACGCATTCTTCTAAGGAAGACAAGCATAAAAGCCAATCATGGCCACGCCCCCTGACATACCGTTTGGCCGCCATATTGGGTTATACGGGCCGCAGCGCTGAGTCAGCGTTCTTGCTCACGTCGCACTTTGACGAACTCCTCCTAGTGCGCTTCGCCCGCCGAGCCAAAAATCGGTGTACATCAACTACACAAGTGGGGCATCAAAAGTTATCAAAATTTTGTTTTTACGTCACGCGGTTTACAAGCGGCACAGCCGCACATTTTAGTGAGCCTTTTTGCGCAACATGAAAAACTAATTTGCCTACCGTTTCCACATAGTTGGTCCGATTGGAATGGAACCAATTATGCGTTTGTTACATTTTATGGCCTTGACCCACTGGTTGTGAAAAAATTTAAATCGGCTAGCGCCCCCTACAGAATGAAATTACATTTTGCAAAGGTTAACATGGAGGGTCAAAAATTTTGTTTTTCCGAAATGCATGAAATTTTACCCAAAATTCATTTGGGTCCTCCCGAAAAAAGCCAATGGGAAGCATGTAGTTTTTTTTATCCGAGTTGCTGCGGGAGGGGCGCGCAAGCGCCCATGTTATTCCAACGGCTTTTTCACATTTCCTTCACGTCGCATTTTGTCGAACTCCTCCTACAGCGTTTTCCCCACAGGGCTTCAACTCGGTGCACATGAACTTCATAAGTGGAAGAGCTTAAGTTCTCCAAATGATTTCAATATGTCTTTCGGTTTAGGTGCGGCGGAGCCGCACATTCTGCCCAAAATCAGGCCAAAACGCTCAAATCCCCATGTTATCCAAATGAGCATTTTTTACAGTTTTATTTTCTTTATCACATTTTAGTACTTTCACCAAACTCTGTGAAATTTGGCACAGTGACTCTTCATGACACCACGAACAAAAAGTCCAGTGGTCCCAAGCCATATTTTGCACGCTGTTGTCGTGGCGATGACCTTCTCTCTATACTGCCCAGGCTCTTGTGACCCACAAACACACTATTGAACAGCCTCTGAGGGCGCGTTAGCGCCATCCTTTGGTAGTTTAGGGGCCGAACAGACTCTTCATGTCACCCCGAACCAAAAAGTCAATGGGTCCAATGTTGTATCTAGCATGATGTTGCTGTGACGACGCAGCGCGTAAGCGCTGTTTTTCTGATCTACTCTGTATAGTGACGAGGCTCATATGAGCCACTTATATCTAATAACACACCGACTAAGGGCGCGTCAGCGCCATCCTTAGGTAGGAGCTGGTCCGAGTAGTTGGAAGCACGGCTCGCGAGGGCCGTTGGAATGCCGCTTGCGGCTTTAATTGTGTCTTGTTTTCACAACTTCATCAAAAAAGACTTCGGCGGTCCAGAAAAGTTCCTTCTAATGGAAAAGATATGGACGATCAGAGCAGAGATGCAGCTTGTTAAACCGGACGTAAACTGTTTTATGTCCCACCAAATCTAGACTGAGACACGCCGGACTGGAGTTTAGACTGATACAATGTGAGCTGGTGTGAGTCTAGAATAATACACCTGTGTCCAGAGCACTGTGAGTCACACACTCCAGCTCAGACTGTCTGATGTCTATAGTAACCATGGTAACAGTATATTATCAGTATTATACTCACTCAGACATCCTAACTGTCTGATGACTCTGGTAACCATGGTAACAGTAGTATTATCAGTATTATACTCACTCAGACATCCTAACTGTCTGATGACTGTAGTAACCATGGTAACAGTAGTATTATCAGTATTATACTCACTCAGACATCCTAACTGTCTGATGACTGTAGTAACCATGGTAACAGTAGTATTATATTAACAGTACTTACTCAAACATCCTAACTGTCTGATGACTGTAGTAACCATGGTAACAGTAGTATTAATAGTAGTATATATACTCACTCAAACATCCTAACTGTCTGATAACTGCGGCCAAAGCGCTGTTGGTCACACACTCCAGCTCAGAGGAAACTCCTTCTGGAACAGATCCTCTGCAGAGGAACCTGGGCTCGATGGAGCGAGTCACCAGAGGCATCTTCACCACCGTCTGAGGGGTCCTGTTGGTTCTGCTGAGGTCCTGGTCTGGATCTGAGGGGTCTGTGGT
>CM076398.1:36428136-36441705 GCA_038363315.1 Mugilogobius chulae
AAACACTACAGAACTAACACAACACACAACTTACACACATCCGCCGTCCTACTACACACATACACACACGGTCACACTCACACATCTCACTCCAGACTTAAGCCCACACAAGACCAGCTTTAGTCTTAGTTCTGGTTTAGGTTTTTACTTCCAAGATTTAGTCTTGTTTTAGTCTGCTTTTAGTCCTGTTTTAGTCCTGCTTTAAGTCCTGCTTTAGTCCTGCTTTTAGTCCTGCTTCTTAGTCCTGCTTTAAGTCCTGTTTTTAGTCCTGGTTTAGTCCTGCTTTAGTCCTGTTTTAGTATGGTTTAGTCCTGTTTTAGTCCTGCTTTAGTCCTGCTTTAGTCCTGCTTTAGTCTTGTTTTAGTCCAGCTTTAGTCACGCCTTATAGTCCTGCTTTAGTCCTGGTTTAGTCCTGTTTGTCTTAGTCCTGCTTTAGTCCCTGCTTTAGTCCTGCTTAGTCCGCTTGTCCTGGTTTAGTCCCTTTGTCCTGCTTTAGTCCTGTTTTAGTCCTGCTTTAGTCCTGTTTTAGTCTGCTTTAGTCCTGTTTTAGTCCTGTTTTAGTCCTGCTTTAGTCCTGTTTAGTCTTTGTTTTTAGTCCCAGCCTTTTAGTCCAGCTTTAGTCCCTGCCTTTTAGTTCCTGGTTTAGTCCTGCTTTAGTCCTGCTTTAGTCTTGTTTTAGTCCAGCTTTAGTCCAGCTTTAGTCCTGCTTTAGTCCTGGTTTAGTCCTGCTTTAGTCCTGGTTTAGTCCTGCTTTAGTTCCTGCTTTAGTCCTGCTTTTAGTCCTGGTTTAGTCCTGCTTTAGTCCTGCTTTAGTCTTGTTTTAGTCCAGCTTTAGTCCAGCTTTAGTCCTGCTTTAGTCCTGGTTTAGTCCTGCTTTAGTCCTGCTTTAGTCCTGGTTTAGTCCTGCCTTTAGTCTGTGTTTTAGTCCTGCTTTAGTCCTGCTTTAGTCCTGTTTAGTCCTGCTTTAGTCCTGCTTTGTCCTGGTTTAGTCCGCTTTAGTCCTGCTTTAGTCCTGGTTTCTGCTTTAGTCCTGCTTAGTCCTGCTTTAGTCCTGTTTAGTCCTGCTTTAGTCCTGCTTTGTCTTGTTTTTAGTCCTGCTTTAGTCGCAGCTTTAGTCCTGCTTTAGTCCTGGCTTTTTAGTCGCTGGTTTAGTCCTGCTTTAGTCCTGTTTTAGTCCTGCTTTAGTCCTGGTTTAGTCCTGTTTTAGTCCTGCTTAGTCCTGCTTTAGTCCTGCTTTAGTCCAGCTTTAGTCCTGCTTTAGTCCAGCTTTAGTCCTGCTTAGTCCTGCTTTAGTCCTGTTTTAGTCCTGCTTTAGTCCTGCTTTAGTCCTGTTTTAGTCCAGCTTTAGTCCTGCTTTAGTCCTGTTTTAGTCCTGCTTTAGTCCTGGTTTAGTCCTGCTTTAGTCCTGGTTCTGGTTCAGGCTTGGTCTATCTAGTCCAGGTTTGGCGATCTGGGAAAAAAATATAATCTCATATTGATCGATCTTGATTTTGCTTTATCTTTTCCAAACCAAATGAAAAATGCCGTTCATGAACATAAACAAAACTAAAACTTTGAATAAGTCTCATTTATTATTTTGTTTTGAAACTATAAATCAACTTTCTGTCTCAAAGTTTGACTTTTGCTCCAAACGATTCAAAACCACCAAATAATCAACGATTCGCTTCGATTCAATCTCGATCTGCCAGACCTGGTTCAGACCTGGTTCAGACCTGGTTCAGACCTGGTTCAGACCTGGTTCAGACCTAGTTCAGACCTGGTTCAGACCTGGTTCAGACCTAGTTCAGACCTGGTTCAGACCTAGTTCAGACCTGGTTCAGACCTGGTTCAGACCTGGTCCAGACCTGGTTCAGGTTCAGCCCAGGTTCAGGTTCTGGTTTAAAATGTGTCTATTTATATAGTGCTTTTCCACCTTTCCAGGCTCAAAGCTCTCACAGTGTAACAGACACTGAGGCAGTGGGTGAAGTGTCTTGCCCAATGACACAACGACAATCTACTCTCGTCCCACTGTGGAGTCTCCCATCCAAGCACTGACCAGGCTGGTTTAGTCTGGTCCTGGTTTAGTCCTGGTGCTCCAGTCTGGTTTCAGTCTGGCTTTGGTTCAGGTTCTGGTTAAGTCCAGCTTTAGTCCACGTTTAGTCCCGGTTAATCTTGGCTCTGGTTCAGTCCTGGTTTTGGTTTAATCCAGGTTGAGTCCTGGTCCCGGTCCAGTCCTGGTCCAGGTCTCGTGCGCGGTGCTGCTGAGATTTTGGTCTCGTGCGGTACCATTACGTCATGTCCCGGTGCTCGTGAGCTGCAGAGCGCGTGCGTGTGCCGTTACCGTGTGTCTCTGCGGCTCTGGCTGGGTTTAGCTCGGCTCGGTTTGGCTCGGTTCAGACCGGAGTAGGACCGGGACGTAGCTCCGGTGTCCGCGGCTCTTCCTCCCGCTGCTGTCCGCCTCAGAGCGCGTCTCCAGCGGCCACAGCGCGCGTCAGCCCCGGGAGCAGCGCAGCGACGCTTCGGGAAGCTCCGGAAAACCTCGGGACACTCAGAGACACTCGGAGACGCTCGTAGACAGTCGGAGACGCTCGGAGACAGTCGGAGACGCTCGGAGACAGTCGGAGACGCTCGGAGACGGTCGGAAACAGTCGGGAACACTCGGCTCTCGGAGGATTCCGGTCACGAGCCGTTTACAAGAGAAAACAGATTGTTTCTGCATCAATAATATTTGAGTTCAATGGCGCTTAACGGGGATTATATTATTGATCACTAATCAATCACTGATCATATTAATAATCTTATTATTTGTGTTGTAAATATTCTGCTCACGATACAGCCAAGAACACACTCTAGTTTTATTCATTTATTTTAAAGATGTTTTACCTAAAGTTTTTGTTTGTTTGTTTGTTTGTTTGTTTTATGTGTTTATTTGTGTTTGCAGTGAAGTGGCTCAGGTTTTTGTTTGTTTGTTTGTTTGTTTGTTTTATGTGTTTATTTGTGTTTGCAGTGAAGTGGCTCAGGGTTTTGTTTGTTTGTTTGTTTGTTTGTTTTATGTGTTTATTTGTGTTTGCAGTGAAGTGGCTCAGGGTTTTTGTTTGTTTGTTTGTTTGTTTGTTTGTGTAAATGACAAAAAAGAACTAAATATTTCAGTTGAACTCATAAAAATACTTTATTCATTTTATTTAAACACAAAACAAAAACACAAACACTGAGTTTGTTTTTTCATTTAGAATCAGAACAAACGACTTTCTACAGAAGTTAAAGCCTCTCACTGGGACATTTCACCAGAAACTCGTGTTTCTAATGTAAAAGCAGCTTCAGTCTCACAGACAGGTCTCAATAGGTCCAAAGTCTGATCTCGATAGGTCCAAAGTCTATGATCTCGATAGGTCCAAAGTCTCTGATCTCGATAGGTCCAAAGTCTCTGATCTCAATAGGTCCAAAGTCTCTGGTCTCGATAGGTCCAAAGTCTCTGATCTCGATAGGTCCAAAGTCTCTGATCTCGATAGGTCCAAAGTCTCTGATCTCGATAGGTCCAAAGTCTGTGATCTCGATAGGTCCAAAGTCTGTGATCTCGATAGGTCCAAAGTCTCTGATCTCAATAGGTCCAAAGTCTGTGATCTCGATAGGTCCAAGTCTCTGATCTCGATAGGTCCAAAGTCTCTGATCTCGATAGGTCCAAAGTCTCTGATCTCGATAGGTCCAAAGTCTCTGATCTCGATAGGTCCAAAGTCTCTGATCTCGATAGGTCCAAAGTCTCTGATCTCGATAGGTCCAAAGTCTCTGATCTCGATAGGTCCAAAGTCTCTGATCTCGATAGGTCCAAAGTATTTGAGCTCGATAGGTCCAAAGTCTCTGATCTCGATAGGTCCAAAGTATTTGAGCTCGATAGGTCCAAAGTCTATGATCTCGATAGGTCCAAAGACTCTGATCTCGATAGGTCCAAAGACTCTGATCTCGATAGGTCCAAAGTCTGTGATCTCGATAGGTCCAAAGTCTCTGATCTCAGTAGGTCCAAAGTCTCTGATCTCGATAGGTCCAAAGTCTCTGATCTCGATAGGTCCAAAGTCTCTGATCTCGATAGGTCCAAAGTCTCTGATCTCAGTAGGTCCAAAGTCTCTGATCTCGATAGGTCCAAAGACTCTGATCTCGATAGGTCCAAAGACTCTGATCTCGATAGGTCCAAAGTCTCTGATCTCGATAGGTCCAAAGTCTCTGATCTCGATAGGTCCAAAGTCTCTGATCTCAGTAGGTCCAAAGTCTGTGATCTCGATAGGTCCAAAGTCTCTGATCTCGATAGGTCCAAAGTCTCAGATCACGTCTAAAGTCCGGTCCAAAGCCGGTCTAAAGTCTGGTCTTCAGTGTAAAGTCCAGTCTAAAGCATCAGATCAGGTCTAAAGTCCGGTCTAAAGTTGGTCTAGAGTCTGGCACACTCGACGTCGGAGCCGGTCTCAGGTCCGGTCTAAACCTGGTCTAAAGTCCAGTCTAAAGCATCAGATCAGGTCTAAAGTCCGGTCTAAAGCTGGTCTAGAGTCTGGCACACTCTATGTCGGAGCCGGACTCGGAGGGGGGGGCCAGTGGGCTTCAGGGAGGGGGGGGTAGGGGTTGGGTACTTCCAGCTGGTGGGCGGGGTCAGGGGGTAGTTTGGGGCGGAGCTTAGGCCTCCTCCTCGGGCCCGGCTCCGCCCTCAGACCAGTTTTAGTCCTGGTCGGGTTCTTGGCGCAGGGAAGCAGCAGAACCACGTCTCGTCTGAACTTTGAGTTGAGTCCGAAGTAAATGAGCGGATTGTAGAAGGACGCCGACTTCGCAAAGAGACGCGTGAAGATACTGGTGAGGTTAGGAACCGAGAACCCACAGGCGGACCAGAGACTGACCACGGCGTACGGGGACCAGGCCAGGATGAACGCCGTACAGATGACTATAGAGACCTGAGAGAGAAACAAAAACATCTGTGAGGAGAGAACAACCAGAGAGGAACCAGAGACTGACCACAGCGTACAGGGACCAGGCCAGGATGAACGCCGTGCAGATGACTATAGAGACCTGAGACAGAGAGAGAACATCTGTGAGAGAAGAACCAGAGAGGAACCACGGGGACCACGCCAGGATGAACGCCGTACAGATGACTATAGAGACCTGAGACAGAGAGAGAACATCTGTGAGAGAAGAACCAGAGAGGAACCAGAGAGGAACCAGAGACTGACCACGGCGTACGGGGACCAGGCCAGGATGAACGCCGTACAGATGACTATAGAGACCTGAGACAGAGAGAGAACATCTGTGAGAGAAGAACCAGAGAGGAACCAGAGAGGAACCAGAGACTGACCACGGCGTACGGGGACCAGGCCAGGATGAACGCCGTACAGATGACTATAGAGACCTGAGAAAGAGAGAACATCTGTGAGAGAAGAACCAGAGAGGAACCAGAGACTGACCACAGCGTACGGGGACCAGGCCAGGATGAACACTTTGTAGATCACAATGGAGACCTGAGAGAAGAAGAAGATCTGTGTGTGTGAGGAGGAAGAGACCACAGAAGAACCTCAGAGAAACCAGACTGGAAGCTCTCTGGTTCTTTCTCTGAGCTCAGTTCTTTGTTGTAACACAAAGTGAAAGTGTCGAGCCACAAGCTGTAAAAATGTGTCAATGAACTTTTAGAGATTAACAAAAGAACTGGCCCCGCCCACAAACTGACACACAACCTGTTTGTCCCAGGTGTGTGTTTGTGTGTGTGACAGGTGCAGGTGCAGTGACAGGTGCAGTGACAGGTGCAGTGACAGGTGCAGTGACAGGTGCAGTGACAGGTGCAGTGACAGGTGCAGTGACAGGTGTAGGACTTACAATAGTCACGTCTCTCTCCATCTTCCTCTGGCGCTCGCTCAGGGGCCTCTTAGGTCTGTGTGTGTTTGTGCGTGTTGGCAGGTGTATGACAGGTGTAGGTGCAGTGATAGGTGCAGTGACAGGTGCAGTGACAGGTGCAGACTCACTATAGTCACGTCTCTCTCCATCTTCCTCTGGCGCTCGCTCAGGGGCCTCTTAGGTCTGTGTGTGTTTGTGCGTGTTGGCAGGTGTATGACAGGTGTAGGTGCAGTGATAGGTGCAGTGACAGGTGCAGTGACAGGTGCAGACTCACTATAGTCACGTCTCTCTCCATCTTCCTCTGGCGCTCGCTCAGGGGCCTTGTGACAAAGGAGCTTTGTCCCTTTTATTTGTATTAGTTAAATTACCACAAAACAATGTATTTCGTTTAAATATGTTTATTTTTTAAAGGTTCAGTTTAATCATTTGTTACTTACCTGTACACTCCACATGTCATAGAAAAGAGGAGGCGGGCCTCAAGTCAGCCATTTTTAAAGGCTTGGGCTAGACTATGTAGGAGGGGGAGACTTTGTTCGTTTAAAGTTGTTTCTGTAATTTTCTGCAAGTAATTTTGGTTGAACTTTTCTTTTGTATGTTTAATGTTATTAATTTAAACATAAGTTTAATTCTAAGGAGCCATAGCCTTTTGTTTGACACACACACCTTATAATGTTAAAGGGAGCTTTACCTGTGATTTTGGGCTTATTCTAAGGGGGAGTGTCTCAATCAGTCAGAGTATAAAAAGGGCTGCAACTAATCAGTCAAGAGATTACCTCAGTACAGCAAGGTACTTGTTTGTTTTCTGTTGGTTTGCTTTTGTTTTGAGCACATTTATTTTTGTGTCTTTTGTCATAATTTTGGACACTTTTTGCTGAGGTTTGTTTTTATTAAAAGACAAAAAATCTTTAACTTTTACTGTCTGCCTCCTACTTCGACCACGTTGGCCAGCTTCCCCACAGGCCTCTTAGGTCTGTGTGTGTTTGTGCGTGTTGGCAGGTGTGTGACAGGTGCAGTGACAGGTGCAGTAACAGGTGTAGGACAGGTGTAGGACTTACAATGGTCACGTCTCTCTCCATCTTCCTCTGGCGCTCGCTCAGGGGTCCCTCAGAACTCAGGGCGTGGCCTCGTTTGACCGTTCGAATGATTGACACGTAACAGAAGATCATGATCAGAACTGGAACCAGGAACTGAGTCAGAAGAACCGCCGTGATGTAAGAACGAGCCAGAACCGAGACCGAGGCCTGGGACCAGTCCACCTCACACGTCCCGTACCCTCGATCTGAAAGAGACCCACACACGTCAGAACAAAGACCGAGACTAAGACTGAGACCAGGGACAGTCCACCTCACACGTCCCGTACCCTCGATCTAAAAAAGACCAACACACATCAGAACGAATCAGAACTAAGACCGAGACCGAGACTGAGACCAAGACCAGGGACAGTCCACCTCACACGTCCCGTATCCTCGATCTGAAAAAGACCCACACACATCAGAATGAATCAGAACAAAGACCGAGACCAGGACCCAAGACCAGTCCACCTCACCCAAAATTCACTTCAACACTCGAAACTGGACGCTTAAACACTGTTCAGTCTGAATGCAGCATTAACTCACTGATCACTGGATCAATAAACTCTAGATCTGTCAGTGTCTCTGTGCTTTGATAAAACCTGTTGAGTCTGTGCTGTTGTTTGTCCTGTTGTTTGTCCTGTTGTTTGTGCTGTTGTCTGTGCTGTTGTTTGTCCTGTTGTTTGTGCTGTTGTTTGTGCTGTTGTTTGTGCTGTTGTTGTGTTCTCACCTCTGTAACTTCCCCATCCAAACAGCGGAGCTCCAGACCAGAACGCAGAAACAGCCCAGATCAGAACCAGAGCCACGGCCGTGCTGCTGTGGTTAATGAAGCGAGCTGGAACATAACAACAGGAATAACAACAGGAGACATGAACAACAGGACAAACAACATGAGAACAACAGGAGAAACAAGAACCAGAGCCACGGCCGTGCTGCTGCGGTTTATGAAGCGAGCTGTGACACAACAACAGGAGACATGAACAACAGGACAAACAACAGGAGACATGAACAACAGGACAAACAACAGGAGAACATGTGACTGGATCAGGATGTAAGTCGTAGTCTGCACACTGAGTCTTTAGTTTCTACTTGAGTTTTTACTTTGATTTTCTCTTTTGTCCAGATACAATCATTGATCTTTGATTTGTGGGATTTTAGTTGAACTTTATTTTCTGTATTTTACAACTGTGACACAAACATCTGCTTCAGTTAAACTAAAACTAAACTAAAGTCTGCTGAAACATCAGGAGTTTGTCTCTGGTCCTGTGTCTGACTCGAGCTACAACATAAAAACATCTTCTCCACGCAGAGTTATGAACTACAACAGAATCACACCAGTGTCACAGTGTTATTACGGAGTTATTTAAGTGTTATTACAGCGTTATTACCTCTCTGTGGGGGACATCCTTCGGTGTTATTCATGTGTTATTAATGTGTTATTCAGGTGTTATTCCAGTGTTATTACCTCTCTGTGGGTGACATCCTTTGACTCCTCTACAGTACTTTTACATATCTCAGTGTTGTTCAGGTGTTATTATGGTGTTATTCATGTGTTATTCATGTGTTATTCATGTGTTACTATGGTGTTATTCCAGTGTTCTTACCTCTCTGTGGGTGACATCCTTTGACGTATCTGCAGAGGCTGATCACTGTCAGAGTGTTGATGCTGCTCAGACCAAACAGAAGAGTCAGGAAGCCGTCCACCTGAAAGACACGCCCCCTGCCGGTCAGACACGCCCCCTGCCTGTCAGACACGCCCCCTGTACATGAAGTCACGCCCCGGGGGAGGAGTTACCTGGCAGGTCCAGATGTGGGAGATGAACAGGTGAGTTTGCTGAAACAAGTTAAAAACCTCGAGGATTCCTCTGGAGTAACCGAACACAGCGATGGAAGCGTCTGACACCGCCAAGTTCAACGTGAGAACCTCCGAGGGGCCCAGAGAGTTCCTCTGCCTCAGGAGGACGAAGAGGACCAGAGAGTTACCGAACCAAGAGAGCCAACCTGAGAACCAGAGAGACACAACCTCAGAGAGAGAACCAGAGAGAAACAACCAGAGAACCAGAGAGTTACCGAACCAAGAGAGCCAGCCTGTAAGAGAACCATAAAGACACAACCTCAAAGAGAGAACCAGAGAGAAACAACCAGAGAACCAGAGAGTTACCGAACCAAGAGAGCCAACCTGAAAGAGAACCAGAGAGAAACAACCCTTAGGGAGAGAACCTGAGAGAGAGAACCAACCCAAGAACCAGAGAGACAGAGAATCCTGATGATTAAAGGGACTGTACCTGATTTTTGCATCCTAAAAATGTAAACAAACAGAAATAATACATTTTAACCTTTTTCCTTCAGGCTACATGATTTCCTCACGTAGCTAATGCATTCTGAGCTTCAGAATTGTTCATCATGATGAGTTTTAATGTTTTTCACAGCTTTTAACAGCGAGGTGAGTCACTATGCTAACAACAGTTAGCCACAATGCTAAAAACAACAACAGAAAAAGCTGCACACAAACGGGATTTTATTAGACACAGACAGGACTTTGGGACTCATTTCCACCTGAATAGATACATTAACAAGGCATCAGTGCTAGAGGGAAACTGCTTTTAAGTTATCTTGTTGTAAAAAAATCAAGTATAGTCTCTTTAAGTTTCCCTCCCTCTCCACAGGGGGCAGGGCAAAGGCTCACAGGGTGAAACTTGCTTCCCTCAGCGGCCCGCGGGCTTCGGGGCGTCTGGCAGGGCTCTGTGGACCCAAGAGAACAGGCCTCCCCTGTCAGACACCCCCAGCCCAAGGGTTAGGGTTTGGGTCCAAACAGCCTTTGGACAAATAAAGATTAGAGTGTCTTTTTTACTTTTGTTCAAATATGATTGGAGATCCAGCTTCAGAACTCACTGTGGACACTCTGACAGTGTCGATACGTGACGATAGAGAAAAAACTAACATTTATGTCAAAACACCTCATTTTGACAAAAGCAGAAGCCCAGACCTCCTGTTTCTCTGAGGGCTGTGTGGGCCCAGCGTGGCTGCGTGGGCCCAGCGTGGCTGCGTGGGCCCAGCGTGGCTGCGTGGGCCCAGCGTGGCTGCGTGGGCCCAGCGTGGCTGCGTGGGCCCAGCGTGGCTGCGTGGGCCCAGCGTGGCTGCGTGGGCCCAGCGTGGCTGCGTGGGCCCAGCGTACACACGTCTGTGTGAATGTGAATGTTTCCACACTCACAAACATTTGAGTCCATCTTGAAAGTGTTTTTGTTTCCCACGGAACAGAAGACAAAAACTCAACCTCGGAGCATTTGGGTCTGTGTGGCTTTTGTGTCGGTATCATTTCCTCTCGGAAATCTCCCTTGAGTGTGGGTGAGTTTAGAGTGGGTTTAGTGTGACTCTGGAGCATATACAAACCCAGCAGCAGCAGATAAACCCCGATGATCGTCTCTCCCTGGTCGGACAGAGGAGTTTGGGAGGGTTTAGTGTGACTGGGTGACTCGGGGTGACTCTGAGTGGGTTTAGGGGAGTGTGGGGGTGTTTGGGTCAGTGTGGGTCAGTGTGGGTGATTGTGGGGTGAGTGTGAGATGAGTGTGGGTGAGTGTGGGGTGAGTTTAGATGAGTATAGGTCAGTACAAACCCAGCAGCAGCAGATAAACCCCGATAATCGTCTCTCCCTGGTCGGACAGAGGAGTTTGGGTGAGTCTAGGTGACTGTGGGTGAGTTTAGGGGAGTATGGGGGTGTTTGGGTGACTCTGGAGGAGTGTGAGATGAGTGTGGGGTGACTGTGGGGTGAGTGTGGGTCAGTACAAACCCAGCAGAAGCAGATAAACCCCGATGATCGTCTCTCCCTGGTCGGACAGAGGAGTTTGGGTCAGTCTGGGTGAATCTGGGTGGGTTTAGGGGAGTGTAGGTGAGTGTGGGTGAGTGTGGGTGACTGTGGGGTGAGTGTGGGGTGAGTGTAGGTCAGTACAAACCCAGCAGAAGCAGATAAACCCCTATAATGGTCTCTCCCTGGTCAGACAGAGGAGTTTGGGTCAGTCTGGGTGAATCTGGGTGGGTTTAGGTCAGTGTGGGTGATTGTGGGTGAGTTTAGATGAGTGTAGGTGAGAGTGGGTGAGTGTGGGTGACTGTGAGGTGAGTGTGGGTGAGTTTAGATGAGTGTAGGTCAGTACAAACCCAGCAGAAGCAGATAAACCCCTATAATGGTCTCTCCCTGGTCAGACAGAGGAGTTTGGGTCAGTCTGGGTGAATCTGGGTGGGTTTAGGTCAGTGTGGGTGATTGTGGGTGAGTTTAGATGAGTGTAGGTGAGAGTGGGTGAGTGTGGGTGACTGTGAGGTGAGTGTGGGTGAGTTTAGATGAGTGTAGGTCAGTACAAACCCAGCAGAAGCAGATAAACCCCTATAATGGTCTCTCCCTGGTCAGACAGAGGAGGGTCTCGGCTGAAGCTGTTGTTCCTCCAGTCGCCTGGAGCAGACATGGCCACGCCCCCTGAGGTCAGAGGTCAGCACAGAGGTCAGCCGGGGTCACGTGGAGGTCACTGGAATCTCAGTGTGATGTCATCAGAACTCTGCGCTGTGATTGGCTCCATCGAGTTTCTGTCCAATCAACAAAAACATTCAAGAGAAACGTGAGTAATACCTTTGTGAAGTTGTTCCCTAGTAAACACACATCTGAACAAAAACTAAACACATCTGAACAAAAACTAAACACATCTGAACAAAAACTAAACACATCTGAACAAAAACTAAACACATCTGAACAAAAACTAAACACACATCTACACAAAAACTAAACACATCTGAACAAAAACTCCGTCAGTCGTTTGTCCTGTTCTGGTTTTATAAACATGAGCAGTTTTATTTTCGGCCGATGACGTCACTCACCCTCCAAAATGTTTAATATCACTCAGAAACAGACAAAACTTATAAGAATCATTTGTTTTTTGTTTGATGGGGGCCAACTTCACGAAGGTGGGACTTCTCTCCTCGGTGCTGCGCGTGTTTGTGCCAGTGTCTGTTTGTGTCTGTGTCTGTTTGTGTCTGTTTGTGTCTGTTTGTGTCTGTTTGTGTCTGAGTGTGTCTGTTTGTGTCTGTTTGTGTCTGTTTGTGTCTGTGTGCGTGAGCTCGTGGATGAGAGAGTGGGAGATTGCCTAAATTCTAGTTTTAATTGAGAGATGGAATGAAAAATAGAAGAAGAATTAAAGCGAGTCTGACGTGAAATCTGCAAAACCTGGATGGAAACAAATCTGCAAAAGCAGCAGCCGCGACTTGATCTTTGAAAAACATCTCACCTCAGGTTCAGTTTGAAGCTCTTCCTCACCTGAGCAGTTCAGAATCTGTGAGCAGTTTGTTTGGTTTAATCATGTGGAGATGCTCAGACGTTGTTCTGATGAGTCTGGTCTAAACTGAAGCTTCTGAAACACACAGGTTTGTCACTCTGCTACGTTACGTCTGCTGCTGCTGATGTAGTGACCGGGTAAGGCTGACTCTCCTCTCCACAGACCTGACACACTGCAGCTTTAATAACAAACACGCTTCACCGTCTCCGTGGTAACCAGCAGCTTTAATGGGCGTTAGAAAAGTGACACACTGCAGCTTTAAGACGTTTGTGTTTCTAAATCTCAGTTATGTGTTTTATCTGTTTAAACGAGACAGAAGCACAAAAACAATCTACTACAAAACCAGACCTAGACCCAGACCAGACCCAGACCTAGACCCAGACCAGACCCAGACCAGACCCAGACCTAGACCCAGACCTAGACCAGACCCAGACCCAGAGCTCACCTCAGTCCAAGTCCAAGTCCCAGGTCCTGGATTCAAACTGGTCTAAAGTTCATCCAAACCTGACTGTGATGGTTCGATTTGTGCTCCTTTAGACCAGCTGTAGTCCTGCTTCAGATCCTAGTCCTGTCCTGGTCCTGTCCTGGTTCAGACCTGCTTCAGTCCTAGTCCAGACCTGGTCCTGTCCTGGTTCAGACCTGGTCCAGACCTGGTTAGATCCTTGTTGTGTGTTGGGTCAGACGTGAAGGAGTCGCTGCAGGAGACACTTAATCCTGAGGAAATACATCCACTTTAAGGATTAAGGACAAGACCTGCAGACCTGATCTAGACCTGATCTAGACCTGGTTTAAGGCCTGATCTAGACCTGGTTTAGACCTGATCTAGACCTGGTTTAGACCTGATCTAGACCTGATCTAGACCTGGTTTAGACCTGGTTTATGACCAGATCTAGACCTGGTTTAACACCTGATCTAGACCTGGTTTATGACCAGACCTAGACCTGGTTTAACACCTGATCTAGACCTGGTTTAAGGCCTGATCTAGACCTGGTTTAGACCTGGTTTAGGACCTGATCTAGACCTGATCTAGACCTGGTTTGGACCTGATTTAGACCTGATCTTGGTCCTGGTCTGAGGTTTGTAACTAGTTTTATTTAAAGTTTTTGTTTCTGTTTTACCAGTTTGTGAAGCTGAAGTTTGTCCTGTTGCCTGTTTGTTTGTTTGTTTATGTGTTTGTTTATTTGTTTACTTGTTCTTCAGCTGTTGTAGTCACACGTGCAGCAGCAGAGCGCCCTCATGTGTCTGCTCTGTGTCATTACAACTCAAACTGGCTCATTTATTTAAGACTAAAGTCATTAAGTGTGATTAAGAGATGTTAAGTTTAATTGTCCCTGGGAAGAGCACTG
>CM076398.1:36447397-36467397 GCA_038363315.1 Mugilogobius chulae
CTCTCTCTTCCTCTCTCTCTCTCCCTCTCTCCTCTCTCTCCCTCTCCTCCCTCTCTCCCCTTCTCTCTCTTCCCCCTCTCCTTTCGTCTGCTCTCTCGGCTCTCTCTCTCTCCCTCTCCCTCTTCCTCTCTCTCCTCTCCCCCTCTCTCTCCCTCTTTCCCCCTTCTCTCTCCCTCTCTCTTCCTCTCTCATCTCCTCTCTCTGCTCTGCCCTCTCTCCCTCTCCTGCTTCCTCTCTCTCTCCTCCTTCTCCTCCCTCTCCTCTCCCCCTACCTCTCTTCTCCCTTCTCTCTCCCCTGCTCCTCTCTCTCCCTCTCCTCTCTTCTCTCCCCCCCCCCCCTCTCCCTCTCCTCTCTCTCTCTCTCCCTCTCTCTCCCTCCTCTCTCCTCCCTCTCTATCCTCTCTCCCTCTCCTCTCTCTCTCTCTTACCACGCCCTCTCCACAGCACTCTGCTCTCCCCCATTCTCCCTCTCTTCTCTCCCCCTCCCCCCCTCTCTCCTCTTCCTCTCCCTCTCTCTTCCCTTCGTCTCCCCTCTCTCCTCTCCTGCCTCCCTCTCTCCCTCTCTCTCTCTTCTCTCTTCTCCTTCTCTCTCTTCTCTCTCTGCCACTCTCCCTCTTCTCTTCTCTCCTTCTCACTCTCCTCCCTCTCTCTTCTCTCCTCTCTCTCTCTCTCTCTCTCTCTCCCTCCTTCCCTCTCCTCTCTCTCTCTCTCTCTCTTCCTCTCTCTCTCTCTCTCTCCTCTCTCTCTCTCTCTCTCTCTCTCTCTCTCCCTCCTCCTCTCTCTCTCTCCTCTCTCCTCTGTCCCCCCTCTCTCTCTCTCCCTCTCTCTCTCCCTCTCTCTCCCTTCCTCTCTCTCCTCTCTCTCTTCTTCTCTCCTCTCTCTCTCTCCTCTTCTCTCTCTCCCCACTCCCTCTCCCTCTCCCCCTCTCTCTCTCCCTCTCTCTTTTCTCTCTTTCTCTCTCTTCTTCTCTCCTCTCTCTTCTTCTCTCTTCCTCTCTCTCTCTCTACCCCTCTTCTCCCCTCTCCCCCCTTCTCTCTCTCCCTCTCTCTCTCTCTCCTCTCTCTTTTCTCTCTACAGCAGGGGCGCTCTCTGTCTCTCGGTCAGAAACACTGTTACCATGGAAACAATCGTCTGGAATCAAAAGTCTTAAATCTGCTGCAAAAGTTTAAATGTGAAAAACACAAAAGTCACAGAAAAACTTCTGGATTCAGAACCAAAAACAAACAAACAAACAAATGTGTTTACAAACAAAACAACTTAAATAAATAAATAATAATAAAAGTCTCACAAATCAAAGTGTCCACGAAGGTTTGACGTTTTCTGTGGAATTTTAACTTTTTTACTTCAAAGAGAAACTGAAACTGAACCGAACTCTGAGGTCACGCAGGGGTCACGCTGGGGTCACGCAGGGTCAGAGGTCAGATCCCAGGGGCGTAGTGCGGCGGGGGATGTAGCTGACCAGGTGGGAGGGGCCGGGGGCGGGGCAGTACACTCGGGGGGGGCGGGCCGGCTGCGGGGCCAATGGCAGCCGTAGAAGGCGGAGTGATGCAGGTGATGGGGCGGAGCCTCGTAGGTCAGGTGCAGCACTGGAGGGGGCGGGTCCGGGTAGACGGGGGCGGGGCTAGAGGCCTCGAGGGCGGAGCCAGGAGCTGCACAGACACAAACAGAAGAAGAAGAAACGTTTGTGAGACTGAACACTTTTCATACGAGTGTGTCATCATTAAGATCAAATATTAAACTAGAGCTGTGCATTGCCTTTAATCTGACGATACGATACGATACGTATCACGATACTCAGGTCACGATACGATATATCCCGACATATCCCGATACAGAGGCCCACAAACATATATTGTGATTTTTCTTTAACTTTGGTCTTTTACAAAGTGAATTATTATTTGTTTTGATGAGTCGAAATAGAAAATTACACCCATAAATTATAATGTATATTTTCTGCAAATGATGAATAACAGTATTGATACTTAATGATTCTCTCTGACAGTATTGATACTCAATGATTTATTCTGACAGTATTGATACTTAATGATTTATTCTGACAGTATTGATACTTAATGGCAACACAAACCTAATCAAGTTTCTAAAATGATTAACCCACTTGTCTCTTTTTATAATAATTATAGTAATAATTAGTGTGCCAAAGGGTTAACATTAGATCTTCTTAAAGGACACAGTGCTGCCCTCTACTGTCCTGGCTGAAGATGCACATTTTGAACCACTATTGAAATCAAGGATATAAAGTATCCTCATTAATATGCATGACGTCATCAAAATATCGATATCGGAGTTTTAGTATTGATACGAGTATCGCTGGATCGAGTATCGCGATATATCACCGAATCGATATTTAGTTTAGTTTAGTTTATTTTTTAGTTTAGTTTAGTTTATTTTATTTTTTTGAGCAGCAAAATATGAAAATAAGGACAATGCAGTACGCATTATGTTTACATAGGCATTATGCTCAAAAAGGATGGGTAGAAGAAAAACTTATATATTCCCACCCCTTCTCTTCTAAAAAATCAAAAATACAATATTTCAATTGACTTCCAGTTCCAAAATTTCTCAATTGATAGTAGAAATACATTATGAATTGTTTACAATAAAGTTATCACCAATGGTAGATACACAATCTTGAATATAAATATGACAAACATTGATACCAACAATGGTAATGACATACTGACTATGGTCAGAGACCAGATACCAACAATGGTAAAGACAAATACCCACATGGTAAATAGATAGTAGTAGATATTTATGGACACCCCTAATAAAAAACGTAAAAAACTGCCATGTATCTGTGTGGGCGGGGATTGTATGTGTGTGGGCAGGGCTTATGCATGTGTGGGCGGAGCCTTGTACCTGTGTGGTGGTCCTCGGGGCGTCGCCGCGGGGACAGTCCTGGTAGGAGGAGCCAACAGCAGCAGGAGGAGGAGGGTGGGTGAGTCTGGGCTCAGGGAACGACTGTGGGACGGCTGTGGGAGGAGACAGGTGTGAAACTAGGCCTGTTTAACCCTGTGTGGGCGGGGCCTGTGTATGTGTGTGTGTGGCGGGGCTTACCGTGGGCGGGCTCTGCTGCAGGTAGGCGGGGCTGTGGTTGTAGGGCTGATAGTACGACTGTTCTGGAGCCGAGTAAGACTGAGACTGAGACTGCCACAGACTCTGGTGATACCACTGATACACACACAAGTTACACATGTTACACACAAATATACACATGTTACACACAATAATACACACACATATACACGCACAACCACATCTAAACCAAACTGAGTCTGCCACAGGCTCTGGTGATACCACTGATACATACACACAAGTATACACACACGTTACACACAAGTACACACATGTTACATACAAGTATACACATGTTACACACAAGTACACACACGTTACACACAAGTATACACAATACAAACAATAATACACACACATATACACACACAACCACATCTAAACCAGGACTAAACCAGACTGAGACTGAGTCTGCCACAGGCTCTGGTGATACACTGACACACACACACAGTGTTGGGGAAAATGTAACTAATTAAACTATTTAGTTACTGCCCACAGAAAGTAACTTAGTTACTTTGGGATTACATTGAGTGTAATATTGCAAACATCGATCAAAAATAGGATTTTATTTATACAATTGTCATTTAAGCAAAGTCCAACAACACAAGCTTCTTAAACAGGCTTCAGTTCAGTAAAATCATCCGTGTAAATGAAACTGTCCTGATCCAGCCGCTGAGCTGTGTCTGAGCTGTTTTAGATCACACAAGAAGTCACTTTTGTATTTTGTATTTGATTTCTTTTACTTAAGAGTAACTAAGAGTATTTTGTTAGTAACTGTAATTTAATTACAGGTATTATAGGAGTAACTAAGTTATACTACTAGTTACTAAAAATGTAATCTACAGTAATTACAGTAACTAAAGCTCTGGTCCCAATGACCCGTATGGATAAAATGGTCGTAGTAAATCTGAGTTGGTACGTGGCTCGTGGAGTACAAACTGTTTTCCTACAGTCTTCTTACGGCAGACTTTCAGCTCTCACCAACAACTTACCACATTCTTGGGGAAATGAAGCCGTACATCCTTGTGTGTGCCCTAAAGCTTGTTTAATGCGTCTTTACAGTAATCCTACATCTATTTTGTATCGCACGGGAGCTGCGCGATGTCCCTGCGTCCAACTCAAGCCTTTATCAAGGTGTTTCTAGTTATTAAACCTTTCGAAAACCATGTATTATCGGAATAGCAATAACCTAATTACACACCAGCAAAACACAAATATGCTCATGAATAGCTATTCTGTAGGCTTTGTCTGAAATCTGTTCCCTCGTTTGTCTCTCTCACTCCAAACACAAAGTCAAACCTCCGTAAAAACATCAAAACCGTTTTGTTTCTTACCTGAGTATTACAGAGGAGACGCCTAAACTTCCAAAGCGTTGCCAGATGCTGAAGACTAATCCACTGACATCATTGTGTTCACTTCACAACAACAATATTCCACCTCCAGCGAGCAGAAGTTGTCCAAATGTCTACGTCTGTTACAGCTGTTCTCCCCGTTGTTGTGTCCATCTCCAGGCCATTTGCGTTTTCCCCGCGCGCTCCTGGTCCGGTCCGGTCGTGTTTCAAGCGATCTCATCCCTTCACACTCCAGGGTCTGGTCCCCGCGCTCCGTCCTGTCTCCGCGCGCTCCTTGTCCATTCCTTTTCGTGTTTAAAGCTATCTGTGTTTCCGTCTCGTGCTCCAGACCCAGGGGCTTTCATACAGATCCCTCGTACAGGCTAAAATACTGCGCCTCAAGAGATGCGCAGTCTCCAGAGCGCGTCTCTCTCCACTTTGACTCTCCCACAGGTACATTACACAGGCTTTAGTCTCTGCGTTCGTAGACTGGTCGTAGAAAATCTTCAACAAGACCATCGACCTGTCTACGAACTTACGAACGAGCTGTTACACACAAACCAGGTCTAAACCAGGACTAAACCAGGTCTAAACCAGGTCTTAAACCAGGACTAAACCAGGACTAAACCAGGACTAAACCAGGTCTAAACCAGGTCTAAACCAGGTCTAAACCAGACTAAACCAGGACTAAACCAGGACTAAACAGGGTCTAAACCAGGTCTAAACTAGGACTGTACCTGGACTCCGAGGTTGTAGTAATACTGGAGCACTCTGTAGTCTGAACACAAAGAGTTAAACATGATTATTAAAATAAATGTTTGTGTCAGAGTCGTTTGTGTCGTTGGTGTCAGAGTCGTTTGTGTCAGAGTCGTTTGTGTCAGAGTCGTTTGTGTCAGAGTCGTTTGTGTCAGAGTCGTTTGTGTCGTTGGTGTCAGAGTCGTTTGTGTCAGAGTCGTTTGTGTCAGAGTCGTTTGTGTCAGAGTCGTTTGTGTCGTTTGTGTCAGTCTCGTTTGTGTTGCGTTTTCGTCGCTCTTTTGTAACATTTTAGTCGCTTTTTAGTCGCTTTTTAGTCGCGTTTTGGTCACTTTTAGTCGCGTTTTTGTCACTTTTAGTCGCGTTTTGGTCACTTTTAGTGGCGTTTTGGTCACTTTTAGTGGCGTTTTGGTCACTTTTAGTGGCGTTTTGGTCACTTTTAGTCGCGTTTTGGTCACTTTTAGTCGCGTTTTGGTCACTTTTAGTCGCGTTTTGGTCACTTATAGTCGCGTTTTGGTCACTTATAGTCGCGTTTTGGTCACTTTTAGTCGCGTTTTGGTCACTTTTAGTCGCGTTTTGGTCACTTTTAGTGGCGTTTTGGTCACTGTTAGTGGCGTTTTGGTCACTTTTAGTCGCGTTTTGGTCACTTTTAGTCGCGTTTTGGTCACTTTTAGTCGCGTTTTGGTCACTTTTAGTGGCGTTTTGGTCACTTTTAGTGGCGTTTTGGTCACTTTTAGTCGCGTTTTGGTCACTTTTAGTGGCGTTTTGGTCACTTTTAGTGGCGTTTTGGTCACTTTTAGTGGCGTTTTGGTCACTTTTAGTCGCGTTTTGGTCGCTTTTAGTGGCGTTTTGGTCACTTTTAGTGGCGTTTTGGTCACTTTTAGTCGCGTTTTGGTCAGTTTTGGTCACTTTTAGTGGCGTTTTGGTCACTGTTAGTGGCGTTTTGGTCACTGTTAGTTGCGTTTTGGTCACTTTTAGTGGCGTTTTGGTCACTTTTAGTGGCGTTTTGGTCACTTTTAGTGGCGTTTTGGTCACTTTTAGACACGTTTTGGTCACTTATAGTCGCGTTTTGGTCACTTTTAGTGGCGTTTTGGTCACTTTTAGTGGCGTTTTGGTCACTTTTAGTGGCGTTTTGGTCACTTTTAGTCGCGTTTTGGTCACTTTTAGTCGCGTTTTGGTCACTTTTAGTCGCGTTTTGGTCACTTTTAGTCGCGTTTTGGTCACTTATAGTCGCGTTTTGGTCACTTATAGTCGCGTTTTGGTCACTTTTAGTGGCGTTTTGGTCACTTTTAGTGGCGTTTTGGTCACTTTTAGTGGCGTTTTGGTCACTTTTAGTCGCGTTTGGTCACTTTTAGTCGCGTTTTGGTCACTTTTAGTCGCGTTTTGGTCACTTTTAGTCGCGTTTTGGTCACTTTTAGTCGCGTTTGGTCACTTTTAGTGGCGTTTTGGTCACTTTTAGTGGCGTTTTGGTCACTTTTAGTCGCGTTTTGGTCGCTTTTAGTGGCGTTTTGGTCACTTTTAGTGGCGTTTTGGTCACTTTTAGTCGCGTTTTGGTCAATTTTGGTCACTTTTAGTGGCGTTTTGGTCACTTTTAGTGGCGTTTTGGTCACTTTTAGTGGCGTTTTGGTCACTTTTAGACACGTTTTGGTCACTTTAAGTCGCGTTTTGGTCACTTTTAGTCGCGTTTTGGTCACTTTTAGTCGCGTTTTGGTCACTTTTAGTCACGTTTTGGTCACTTTTAGTCGCGTTTTGGTCACTTTTAGTCGCGTTTTGGTCACTTAGTCGCGTTTTGGTCACTTTTAGTCGCGTTTTGGTCACTTTTAGTCGCGTTTTGGTCACTTTTAGTCGCGTTTTGGTCACTTTTAGTCGCGTTTTGGTCACTTTTAGTCGCGTTTTGGTCACTTTTAGTCGCGTTTTGGTCACTTTTAGTGGCGTTTTGGTCGCTTTTAGTGGCGTTTTGGTCACTTTTAGTGGCGTTTTGGTCACTTTTAGTGGCGTTTTGGTCACTTGTAGTCGCGTTTTGGTCACTTGTAGTCGCGTTTTGGTCACTTGTAGTCGCGTTTTGGTCACTTATAGTCGCGTTTTGGTCACTTTTAGTCGCGTTTTGGTCACTTTTAGTGGCGTTTTGGTCACTTTTAGTGGCGTTTTGGTCACTTGTAGTCGCGTTTTGGTCACTTGTAGTCGCGTTTTGGTCACTTGTAGTCGCGTTTTGGTCACTTGTAGTCGCGTTTTGGTCACTTATAGTCGCGTTTTGGTCACTTTTAGTCGCGTTTTGGTCACTTTTAGTCGCGTTTTGGTCACTTTTAGTGACGTTTTGGTCACTTTTAGTGGCGTTTTGGTCACTTTTAGTGGCGTTTTGGTCACTTTTAGTCGCGTTTTGGTCACTTATAGTCGCGTTTTGGTCACTTTTAGTCGCGTTTTGTCACTTATAGTCGCGTTTTGGTCACTTTTAGTCGCGTTTTGGTCACTTTTAGTCGCGTTTTGGTCACTTTTAGTGACGTTTTGGTCACTTTTAGTGGCGTTTTGGTCACTTTTAGTGGCGTTTTGGTCACTTTTAGTCGCGTTTTGGTCACTTATAGTCGCGTTTTGGTCACTTTTAGTCGCGTTTTGTCACTTTTAGTCGCGTTTTGGTCACTTATAGTCGCGTTTTGGTCACTTTTAGTGGCGTTTTGGTCACTTTTAGTCGCGTATTGGTCACTTTTAGTCGCGTTTTGGTCACTTAGTCGCGTTTTGGTCACTTTTAGTCGCGTTTTGGTCACTTTTAGTCGCGTTTTGGTCACTTTTAGTCGCGTTTTTGGTCACTTTTAGTCGCGTTTTGGTCGCTTTTAGTCGCGTTTTGGTCGCTTTTAGTGGCGTTTTGGTCACTTTTAGTGGCGTTTTGGTCACTTTTTAGTCGCGTTTTGGTCACTTTTAGTCGCGTTTTGGTCACTTTTAGTCGCGTTTTGGTCACTTTTAGTGGCGTTTTGGTCACTTTTAGTGGCGTTTTGGTCACTTTTAGTGGCGTTTTGGTCACTTTTAGTCGCGTTTTGGTCGCTTTTAGTGGCGTTTTGGTCACTTTTAGTGGCGTTTTGGTCACTTTTAGTCGCGTTTTGGTCAGTTTTGGTCACTTTTAGTGGCGTTTTGGTCACTTTTAGTGGCGTTTTGGTCACTTTTAGTGGCGTTTTGGTCACTTTTAGTGGCGTTTTGGTCACTTTTAGTGGCGTTTTGGTCACTTTTAGACACGTTTTGGTCACTTTTAGTCACGTTTTGGTCACTTTTAGTGGCGTTTTGGTCACTTTTAGTGGCGTTTTGGTCACTTTTAGTCGCGTTTTGGTCACTTTTAGTCGCGTTTTGGTCACTTTTAGTCACGTTTTGGTCACTTTTAGACGTGTTGTTGTCGCCTTTAGTCGCGTTGTTGTCGCCTTTAATCGCGTTTTTGTCGCTTTTAGTCGCGTTGTTGTCGCCTGTAGTTGCGTTTTGGTCACTTTTAGTCGCGTTTTTGTCACTTTTAGTCGCGTTGTTGTCGCCTTTAATCGCGTTTTTGTCGCTTTTAGTCGCGTTGTTGTCGCTTTAATTTTGATAAGAAATGGTTAGAAATGTGACAAAAAAGCGTTGTTTGAGTCGTTTGTGTCAGAGTCGTTTGTGTCGTTGTGTCAGAGTCGTTTGTGTCAGAGTCGTTGTGTCAGAGTCGTTTGTGTCGTTGTGTCGTTTGTGTCAGAGTCGTTTGTGTCAGAGTCGTTTGTGTCGTTTGTGTCAGAGTCGTTTGTGTCAGAGTCGTTTGTGTCAGAGTCGTTTGTGTCGTTTGTGTTCAGGGTTAGGGTTAGTTAGTCAGTGTCGTTTGTGTCGTTTGTGTCAGAGTCGTTTGTGTCGTTTGTGTTCAGAGTCGTTTGTGTCAGAGTCGTTTGTGGCAGAGTCGTTTGTGTCAGAGTCGTTTGTGTCAGAGTCGTTAACCTCGGGGCAGGTCGGCTCCGTTCGGGTCGTAGGAATAAGGGGGCGGAGTCACCACGGCGCAGACTGGTTCACCGAGCTCGTTCACCATCCAGGGGGCAGCAGAGGGCGCCGGCACTGAGAGAGAGAGAGAGAGAGAGAGAGAGAGAGAGCGCACACACAAACATTGGATACTCTGATTTATTGATTCTACTTCCTGCTTCTGTTCTGTGCACACATGTTTTCACTTTTTTCACTCTTTTCTACCGCTTTATGTTGTCTCCGTCTGGTCAAATGTGTTTTTTGACTCTATCTGCCTAAAACAGCAAATGGAATATCTTGTCTCTCAGCGCAATTAGAAACTTTTTTCACCCAAGAATTCCCTCTCCGGGTGATTGGGAAGAACGAGGGCGGTCGTTAGAGGAACCAGAGGCTTGGTTTCACCTCACAAGACGACTAATGGAAGAGCGGTGGAATCAGTCAAGTCTGTCTTCAGGTACTACGGACTGAAGTCATGATGGAACCCATTTTTACAAATGGACTTGTTTTCTAAGGAATTTTACAATATTAAAAAGTTTCTTTTTTCCTTGAGTGTACACATACACACTACACATACATAGTTTCTCATGTCAACTTTGGGATTAAAAAAAAGAAAACTTGAGGTGTGCTATAACGTCACACACGTGAAATATGTCCCGTTGTTGTGCGAGTCTTGACAGTAAAGCACAGATCTAAACTTAAGTCGTCAAGCCGTAAGTTTGTCAGATGAGCAGAGTTCACTTTTCCCTTTGTGTGTCAGTCAAACAAACTCGCTCATTATTGGTTCATGAATATGTGCACGAGCCTCACAAAACACTTTTATGTTGAAAAGAAGACATAAAGAGGGCGGGACATGAGGCGGGATCCTGCAGCAGATTCTGATCCAGCTGTTTCAAAGTGACGAGGAAATGACCTTTTGTAAATCTGAACTTTCTTTTACATGAAAGCAGTGTGAGACCCCAGGGCTGTACCTGGTCCTAGTCCTGGTCCTGGTCTGTACCTGGTCTGGGAGCAGGGTGAGGATGAGGATGAGCGGTCACAGGAGAAGAGCAGGAGGAAGACGAGGATGAAGAAGGAGAAGAACCGAGAATCGGCTTCACCTGAAACAGAACCACACACCAGCTGGTCACAGGGAGGACTAAACCAGGACTAAACCAGGACTAAACCAGGACTAAACCAGGTCTAAACCAGGACTAAACCAGGACTAAACCAGGACTAAACCAGGACTAAACCAAGAGTAAACCAGGACTAAACCAGGTCTAAACCAGGTCTAAACCAGGACTAAACCAGGAGTAAACCAGGACTAAACCAGGACTAAACCAGGACTAAACCAGGTCTAAACCAGGACTAAACCAGGTCTAAACCAGGTCTAAACCAGGACTAAACCAGGAGTAAACCAGGACTAAACCAGGACTAAACCAGGACTAAACCAGGTCTAAACCAGGACTAAACCAGGACTAAACCAGGTCTAAACCAGGACTAAACCAGGACTAAAACCAGGACTAAACCAGGACTAAACCAGGACTAAACCAGGACTAAACCAGGACTAAACCAGGACTAGACCAGGACTAGACCAGGACTAAACCAGGACTAAACCAGGTCTAAACCAGGTCTAAACCAGGTCTAAACCAGGTCTAAACCAGGACTAAACCAGGTCTAAACCAGGACTAAACCAGGACTAAACCAGGTCTAAACCAGGTCTAAACCAGGACTAAACCAGGACTAAACCAGGTCTAAACCAGGACTAAACCAGGTCTAAACCAGGACTAAACCAGGTCTAAACCAGGTCTAAACCAGGACTAAACCAGGACTAAACCAGGTCTAAACCAGGTCTAAACCAGGACTAAAACCAGGTCTAAACCAGGTCTAAACCAGGTCTAAACCAGGACTAAACCAGGTCTAAACCAGGTCTAAACCAGGTCTAAACCAGGTCTAAACCAGGACTAAACCAGGTCTAAACCAGGACTAAACCAGGACTAAACCAGGACTAAACCAGGTCTAAACCAGGACTAAACCAGGACTAAACCAGACCAGGACTAAACCAGGACTAAACCAGGACTAAACCAGGTCTAAACCAGGACTAAACCAGGACTAAACCAGGACTAAACCAGGTCTAAACCAGGTCTAAACCAGGACTAAACCAGGACTAAACCAGGACTAAACCAGGACTAAACCAGGTCTAAACCAGGTCTAAACCAGGTCTAAACCAGGTCTAAACCAGGACTAAACCAGGTCTAAACCAGGACTAAACCAGGACTAAACCAGGTCTAAACCAGGACTAAACCAGGTCTAAACCAGGACTAAACCATGTCTAAACCAGGTCTAAACCAGGTCTAAACCAGGACTAAACCAGGACTAAACCAGGTCTAAACCAGGACTAAACCAGGTCTAAACCAGGACTAAACCAGGTCTAAACCAGGTCTAAACCAGGACTAAACCAGGACTAAACCAGGTCTAAACCAGGTCTAAACCAGGACTAAACCAGGTCTAAACCAGGTCTAAACCAGGTCTAAACCAGGACTAAACCAGGTCTAAACCAGGTCTAAACCAGGTCTAAACCAGGACTAAACCAGGTCTAAACCAGGACTAAACCAGGTCTAAACCAGGTCTAAACCAGGTCTAAACCAGGTCTAAACCAGGTCTAAACCAGGACTAAACCAGGACTAAACCAGGACTAAACCAGGTCTAAACCAGGTCTAAACCAGGTCTAAACCAGGACTAAACCAGGTCTAAACCAGGACTAAACCAGGACTAAACCAGGTCTAAACCAGGTCTAAACCAGGTCTAAACCAGGACTAAACCAGGTCTAAACCAGGACTAAACCAGGACTAAACCAGGTCTAAACCAGGTCTAAACCAGGTCTAAACCAGGACTAAACCAGGACTAAACCAGGACTAAACCAGGTCTAAACCAGGACTAAACCAGGACTAAACCAGGACTAAACCAGGACTAAACCAAGAGTAAACCAGGACTAAACCAGGTCTAAACCAGGACTAAACCAGGAGTAAACCAGGACTAAACCAGGACTAAACCAGGACTAAACCAGGTCTAAACCAGGACTAAACCAGGTCTAAACCAGGTCTAAACCAGGACTAAACCAGGAGTAAACCAGGACTAAACCAGGACTAAACCAGGACTAAACCAGGTCTAAACCAGGACTAAACCAGGACTAAACCAGGTCTAAACCAGGACTAAACCAGGACTAAACCAGGACTAAACCAGGACTAAACCAGGACTAAACCAGGTCTAAACCAGGACTAAACCAGGACTAGACCAGGACTAGACCAGGACTAAACCAGGACTAAACCAGGTCTAAACCAGGTCTAAACCAGGTCTAAACCAGGTCTAAACCAGGACTAAACCAGGTCTAAACCAGGACTAAACCAGGTCTAAACCAGGTCTAAACCAGGTCTAAACCAGGACTAAACCAGGTCTAAACCAGGACTAAACCAGGACTAAACCAGGTCAAACCAGACAAACCAGGTCTAAACCAGATAAACCAGGACTAAACCAGGTCTAAACCAGGTCTAAACCAGGTCTAAACCAGGACTTAAACCAGGTCTAAACCAGGTCTAAACCAGGTCTAAACCAGGACTAAACCAGGTCTAAACCAGGACTAAACCAGGACTAGACCAGGACTAGACCAGGACTAAACCAGGACTAAACCAGGTCTAAACCAGGTCTAAACCAGGTCTAAACCAGGTCTAAACCAGGACTAAACCAGGTCTAAACCAGGACTAAACCAGGTCTAAACCAGGACTAACCAGGTCTAAACCAGGTCTAAACCAGGACTAACCAGGACTAAACCAGGTCTAAACCAGGTCTAAACCAGGACTAAACCAGGTCTAAACCAGGTCTAAACCAGGACTAAACCAGGTCTAAACCAGGTCTAAACCAGGTCTAAACCAGGACTAAACCAGGTCTAAACCAGGACTAAACCAGGTCCTAAACCAGGTCTAAACCAGGACTAAACCAGGACTAAACCAGGACTAAACCAGGACTAACCAGGACTAAACCAGGTCTAAACCAGGACTAAACCAGGACTAAACCAGGACTAAACCAGGACTAAACCAGGACTAAACCAGGTCTAAACCAGGTCTAAACCAGGACTAAACCAGGACTAAACCAGGACTAAACCAGGTCTAAACCAGGTCTAAACCAGGTCTAAACCAGGACTAAACCAGGTCTAAAACCAGACTAAACCAGGTCTAAACCAGGACTAAACCAGGACTAAACCAGGTCTAAACCAGGACTAAACCAGGTCTAAACCAGGACTAAACCAGGTCTAAACCAGGTCTAAACCAGGTCTAAACCAGGACTAAACCAGGACTAAACCAGGTCTAAACCAGGACTAAACCAGGTCTAAACCAGGTCTAAACCAGGACTAAACCAGGTCTAAACCAGGTCTAAACCAGGTCTAAACCAGGACTAAACCAGGTCTAAACCAGGTCTAAACCAGGACTAAACCAGGACTAAACCAGGTCTAAACCAGGTCTAAACCAGGACTAAACCAGGTCTAAACCAGGTCTAAACCAGGTCTAAACCAGGACTAAACCAGGTCTAAACCAGGACTAAACCAGGACTAAACCCAGGACTAAACCAGGTCTAAACCAGGACTAAACCAGGTCTAAACCAGGACTAAACCAGGTCTAAACCAGGACTAAACCAGGACTAAACCAGGACTAAACCAGGACTAAACCAGGTCTAAACCAGGACTAAACCAGGACTAACCAGGACTAAACCAGGTCTAAACCAGGTCTAAACCAGGATAACATAAACCAGGTCTAAACTACCAGGACTAAACCAGGTCTAAACCAGGTCTAAACCAGGACTAAACCAGGACTAAACCAGGTCTAAACCAGGACTAAACCAGGTCTAAACCAGGACTAAACCAGGACTAAACCAGGTCTAAACCAGGACTAAACCAGGTCTAAACCAGGTCTAAACCAGGACTAAACCAGGACTAAACCAGGACTAAACCAGGTCTAAACCAGGACTAAACCAGGACTAAACCAGGACTAAACCAGGTCTAAACCAGGTCTAAACCAGGACTAAACCAGGACTAAACCAGGTCTAAACCAGGAAAACCAGGTCTAAACCAGTAAACCAGGACTAAACCAGGACTGAACCAGTCTAACCAGGACTAAACCAGGACTAAACCAGGTCTAAACCAGGTCTAAACCAGGACTAAACCAGGTCTAAACCAGGTCTAAACCAGGACTAAACCAGGACTAAACCAGGTCTAAACCAGGACTAAACCAGGTCTAAACCAGGACTAAACCAGGACTGAACCAGGACTAAACCAGGTCTAAACCAGGACTAAACCAGGTCTAAACCAGGACTAAACCAGGTCTAAACCAGGTCTAAACCAGGACTAAACCAGGACTAAACCAGGTCTAAACCAGGACTAAACCAGGACTAAACCAGGTCTAAACCAGGACTAAACCAGGACTAAACCAGGTCTAAACCAGGTCTAAACCAGGACTAAACCAGGTCTAACCTGTTGGGTGAAGTTGTAGTTCAGTTCTTGTCTTTGAGGAGAATCTTCGGCTCGTTCTTGTTCGTCCTAAAAACACAAACAATGAGTCTGGATCAGAACCAGTTTACGCCTCCCGTACACTGACTGTGAGTTCGATGCGAGACGTGACTCACACGACTCACACAAGACTTAGAAAGTGCTTAAACCAATGTGCCCTCGTACACAGACCTCGGTGCAGTGCGAGTCACGTCCGACAGTCGTGCGAGTGTGTGGAAAGAATCCGTAGAGGGTCTATTTCTGTCGCAGCTCACAGCGGTCACTGACGTCATGGCGCATAAACGATCTGTGCCACAGGCCGATGACGTCATCCTCTAGCGCCGTTTGTTTACATGTCGCGGTGAAGAGTGGGTCAAGCGCTGAGGTACTAATGCAGTAGTGGCAAAAATAAGTCCTGTGAGCCGTTATATCGTTGACATAATGAGGCAGACCAGAGTTTTACCCGTGATGCTCCTCCGCCAGGCTTTGGATTAAAAACCATGTGGAGCAGCAAAAACAACAGGACACGAGAGACTTCACAACTTTTCTCACCGGGTCATGATGATGCTAACTAAAGGTAAGCGCATTTTCACGAAGTTTGGTGCAGAGTTTCTTCCTTCTTGTGACAAATATCAGCGCTCACAAAGGGCTTGTAGCTAAAGTCGTGAGAACTCCTGTGAATCCCCGAGTTTTTGAAGTATCGCCAGTAGGGATGGGTATCGAGAGCCGGTTCTACTTGGGAACCGGTTCTATTTTTATCAATCCACTGGAATCGTTAGTCTCCTCTCTTATCGATTCTTCTCATCGATGCCGCTTTGGGCCGCTGTGCCTTTAAATACTGCGCGAACTTCAACCTCACGCTGGGCTGTTACATTCGGTTTCATTACAAGCACAAGTTTTAGCTTTGGCAAAGCCTAAGTCTCTCACCAATTCACGTGGATACAGCGCGTTTACGTACAGCGCGCACAGGAAAAGAGAGAAGAAACGGAGACAATATGTACATGTGGCGCACATGCGGCTCACACACCAGCGCCGTGACAGGCAAGCTTCCTCCATTAATGTGAATGTTTGAAGGATAGGCGCGTGCATCTACCGTCAGCTGGGGGGGTATAAACTCTTTCTTTCCGCGCTCCTAATGTACACTTTGTGTGCGTTTTCTTCGAGCCTGGGCGACCTCTCTCTCACTTTCTCTCCTCCGTCTCCTTAGACGAGTCCCACAACTGTCAGCAGTGTCAGCCCCGAAGTAAATTGTGTCCGCGCCTCGGAGCACACGCCGGTCTCAAAGCGAACTATGTCCCCTTCGTAACGTATACAGTCAGTCCGTTGTGCTGTGCCTGCGTCCTGACCAGCACACACACAGCCGGTCCGGTCTGGGAGACACGTGCGTTCGCCTCGGACTGAAGCGCGCTGTTTCGCCTTCTCCAAGCGCAGACCGTCACCTGGAGCGGACTTTCTGGATCAAAAAGCTACAGTAGCACAGTTTGTGGAACACGGAGAAAGGCCTGGTGAGCACAGGGAGAGTGTGATGTGTGTAGAACCAGGACTTCACGTGGCCAAAGTTACACCCTTACATAGCGTTATTAGTGTTATCAATATCAAAATAGTTTATGCCTCTAGCTCTGAAATATTATTTCTGCTCTTCATTTAGTCTATATTTAATTAGTAATCATCATAATATAGTCCACATCATTGTCTAAATGTATTGAAATTAGTTAAATTACATTTTTAATCTAGATACATAAAACACATAATTTTTAGAATCGATAGGAGGAATCGATAATGGCATCGATATCGATAGAATCTTATCGATACCCATCACTAATCGCCAGCGTAACTACAGACGCTCTCTCCCTCTTGGCCGCAGCGCAGTCGGAGCGCCGCAGCGCAGTCGGAGCGCCGCAGCGCAGTCGGAGCGCCGCAGCGCAGTCGGAGCACCGCAGTCGCAGTAAAAACGTACTGAAATTGACCCAAACTCGCAGCACAGTCTGTGTACGGGAGGCGTTAGACTGTTTGTGCAGAGTCTGACCTGAGCACAAACAAACAAACAAACAAACAAACAAACAAACAAACAAACAGACCTGAGCAGATCCAGGCTCGTTATAAACTGTTGGAGACTGAAAACTGGGATCTGAAACACAAACAAGAGCTGTGATTGGTCCAGAGGGTCAGAGGAGAGCTGTGATTGGTCCAGAGGGTCAGAGGAGAGCTGTGATTGGTCCAGAGGGTCAGAGGAGAGCTGTGATTGGTCCAGACAGTCAGAGGAGAGCTGTGATTGGTCCAGAGGGTCAGAGGAGAGCTGTGATTGGTCCAGAGGGTCAGAGGAGAGCTGTGATTGGTCCAGACAGTCAGAGGAGAGCTGTGATTGGCTGACCTTGTGAAGAGTAGATGAAATCTTCGGTGAATTCTGAAAAACAAACATTTGTATTGATTTTATTCTTTATACAAACATCAGAACAGATTCGTTCTTAAATATGTGGATGTTACTGTAATTATAAGTTTATTCCAAAATGATCATGTCTGTTATTAATGATTTTATTGATCGATGTGATGAATCTTTTCTGTTTGTAAACGTCTCTAAAACCAAAGACATGTGTGTTGATATTAGGAGAAAAGCTCCATCACAGACGAGTGTGTGGACAACGGAACTATCACAGACTCTACTAGGGCTTTTCCAATAGAACCTGCTCAGCCCTACTCGACCTCTACTCGCTCTACTCGACTCTACTCGACTCTACTCGACTCTACTCCACTCGACTCTACTCGACTCTACTCGACTCTACTCGACTCCACTCGACTCTACTCGACTCTACTCGCTTCTACCCGGCTTAGCCCCGCTCAGAGTGAGAGCATTTCCATTACAAGAGGCCGAGTGGGGCTGTTGTGAAGCTGGTACGATTACTAATGTCCCTCCCAAAATCAGGATGTTCTTCTCTGTGTGTAGTAGTCTGAACACCTGAAGGTCTGAACACCTGAAGGTCTGAACAGCTGAAGGTCTGAACACTGAAGGATGAACACCTGAAAGTCTGAACACCTGAAGTCTGAACACCTGAAAATCTGAACACCTGAAAGTCTGAACACCTGAAAGGAACTGAACTGAACACCTGAAAGTTGAACACCTGAAGGACTGAAACTGACACCTGAACAAACCTTGACACCTGAAAGTCTGATGAAGTCTGAACACCTGAACTGAGAAAACACCTGAAAGTCTGACACCTGAAAGTCTGAACACTGTGAACTGAAATCTGCACCTGAAGACTGAACACCTGAAAGTCTGAACACCTTGAAAGTCTGAACACCTGAAGGATCTGAACACCTGAAAGTCTGAACACCTGAAGGAGTCTGAACACCTGAAAGTCTGAACACCTGAAGGTCTGAACACCCGAAAGTCTGAACACCTGAAAGTCTGAACCCTGAAATCTGAACAGCTGAAAGTCTGAACACCTGAAGGTCTGAACACCCGAAAGTCTGAACACCTGAAGGTCTGAACACCTGAAGGTCTGAACAGCTGAAGGTCTGAACAGCTGAAGGACTGAACACCTGAAAGTCTGAACACCTGAAAGTCTGAACACCTGAAAGTCTGAACACCTGAAAATCTGAACACCTGAAGTCTGAACACCTGAAATCTGAACACCTGAAAGTCTGAACACCTGAAAGTCTGAACACCTGAACACCTGAAGGTGCTGAACACCTGAAGTCTGAACCCTGAAGGACTGAAACACCTGAAGGTCTGAAAGACTGAACACCTGAAAGTCTGAACACCTGAAAGTCTGAACACCTGAAAGTCGAACACCTGACTGAACCCTGAAGTCTGAAACCTGAACCTGAACTCCCTGAAGGACTGAACACCTGAAGTCTGAACACCTGAAGGAACTGACACCTGAAAGTCTGAACACCTGAAAGTCTGAACACCTGAAGTCTGAACACCCGAAAGTCTGAACACCTGAAGGTCTGAACACCTGAAGGTCTGAACAGCTGAAGGTCTGAACAGCTGAAGGACTGAACACCTGAAAGTCTGAACACCTGAAAGTCTGAACACCTGAAGTCTGAACACCTGAAATCTGAACACCTGAAAGTCTGACACCTGAAAATCTGAACACCTGAAAGTCTGAACACCTGAAGTCCTGAAAGTCTGAACACCTGAAAGTCTGAACACTGAAAGTCTGAACACCTGAAGTCTGACACCTGAAACTGAAGAAGTCTGAACACCTGAAAGTTGAACACCTGACTGAACACCTGAAGGAACACGAAGTCTGAACACCTGAAAGTCTGAACACCTGAAAGAAAGTCTGAACACCTGAAAGTCTGAACACCTGAAGTCTGACACTGAAAGTCTGAACACTGAAGGTCTGAAACACCTGAAGGTCTGAACAGCTGAAGTCTGAACAGCTGAAGGACTGAACACCTGAAAGTCTGAAACACCTGAAAGTCTGAACACCTGAAAGTCTGAACACCTGAAAATGAATCTGAACACCTGAAAATCTGAGTGAAGTCTGAACACCTGAAGGACGAACACTGAACACCTGAAGGTCTGAACACCTGAAAGTCTGAACACCTGAAAGTCTGAACACCTGAAGGACTGAACTGACCCTGAAAGTCTCTGAACACCTGAACACCTGAATGTCTGAGACTGAAGTGAAAGTCTGAACACCTGAAAGTCTGAACACCTGAACAGCTGAAAGTCTGAACACTGTCTGAACAGCTTTTGAACAAACCTTGAGTCGCTGCAGTTTCTCCTTCGTCGTCGGTGGAAACGGCGCTGGAGTTTGGAGGCGGAGCCTGAGGGATGGGCGGGGCTTGTGGAGGTCTGTAGGCGGGGCCATGAGCAGGAGGCGGGGCTTGTGGCTGAGGAGGTTCAGGGTTTAGTTTCACTTTCACACAGGGTCAAAGGTCAGAGACTCACCGGGATCTGGTCCAGAGGGAAAACAGCTCCGACTCGTCCACAGAATCCACGGAAAACATGAAGGATCCGTCTTTAGATCCCTGACGCCGAGCGCGGCTGAAACACAACGCAGAGTTTGACTGAAACCGCTTTATTATAAGACACGCCCCTTTAAGACCTGACCAATCACACGAGACAGAATCACAGTCACAACACAAAGACAACCTGTGGGTCTGGGCCTCGTGGATCAATATTTGTATCAGGTCTGACTCTTGTCTAAGGCTGTGACAGACGGAGATGAAACTAACGTCAAACCTGAGTCTAAAGACACTTTGTCACTTTGCAGAAGCAGAAACATTTGTGTTTGAGGTTTGTGACGACGACAGAGGTTTATTTCCGACTCACGGCTGAGAAAGGCCGAGTCTGAGGTCTGACAGAGTTTGTGTTTGTTGTATTAAACATAAGAAGTGTGTGTGTGGGT